>JAOXYB010008789.1:9861-20022 GCA_028565635.1 Phoronis ovalis | reverse complement strand
TGCAAACCAAATCTCATTTCTTTTAGTACCATGATGCAGAAGCAAGGTCAGTATGGCCACAACTTCAACAGAAGATCCCTGAACTTTTTAAGGACATCAACATTATACCTTCACTACTTCATGGTGACCTGTGGGGTGGGAACATTGCAGAAACAGATTCTGGTCCAGGTAATTTTGTTGTTTAGAATGATGTACTTTGTGGCTATACTGGTGGTGAATCCAAATTCTCTTGTTATTCGGAGTCAGCAACTTGTAACTCCACCAAGTGCATGTAAATAGTACATTGTAGAAATTAAGGACTGACATGTAAAATGAGATATTTTCACCTCTGGTTAGTACGAGATGAAAAAAAAGTACCTCAAGAGCCTTTTGCTCTTCAGGCAGACACTTTTGCTAGAACTCCACAACAGGAGTCGTTAATTGTACACATTTAGGAAGAAAGCAGAATTTCTGTGGCACTGTTTACTTTAACCATTTGTTAAAATTATGTAAATGTTTCCAACATTATTGCAAATTTTAATGTATGTCTGCCTGTATACAACTTGAAATATTTTGCCCACATCTTGCTATGTACTACGTTGTTTTAACAAATTGTTAAAGTAACCATTGCCACAGAAATTCTGCGTTCTTGCAAATTACATACATGTACAATTACACACAATTCCTGAAATTTCTGTTGTGGTCAAAGCAAGATGTTCCCACTACTGTAAATGTTTCCATCATTGTTGCAAATTGTAATGTCAGCATATTCTCAGCTAGAAACATTTTACCCACTTCTTGCTATGCAATACGCAGTTTTACTTTTTACTATTTTCGTGTACAAGTTTCTGTCTTAATCCTAAAGAATATACTTTTTTCTCTTATAGTTATATTTGATCCTGCTTCTTTTTATGGGCACCACGAGTTTGAGCTTGCTATTGCTGGCATGTTTGGTGGATTTGATAGCAGCTTTTTTAACTCTTATCACAAGCGTATCCCCAAGGCACCGGGATTTAAACAACGCAACTCACTTTATCAGCTTTTCCATTACTTAAATCATTGGTAAGCATGATCGAAAGAAGTAACTGTTTCGTTCATCTTTAATACAAAGATTCGCTTTCACCCATATAGCAGCTCCAACTTTCAGTGTCAAGAAATTATACTCTGTCTTCACTTTCACAACACCTGCTAGTGTGAATTGTGTGTAACATGCCTCAAGCTCATTTAGTTTCATACTTCAAACTTTATTTCGATGATTAATTAACATTGACACCAATTAAAGCAAATCTTTGTAGAGTGAACAGAAACAAGTGAACCATTAATTCTAATTGCAGTTTCGGAATTCTACCTTTAGTGGGATATGAGGGTCAAAACAGCAAGCACACAAATAATGGTCTCTTACTAAACAAACACGGTCCCTGTTATACACACTAGCAACGCACTGTAAAGCCTCCAAATTTTAAGTAAAATATTTATCAGCAAATAAACTAAGGCATCTCAGGTATATGAACAAAATGAATTTCAAATTGCTAGGCTGTCCCTCAAATTTCTCAATCTAGTGAACAATCCCCAAACTGCAACTAGAATTGGGCCTGTTTTATACTTTGAAACTGTTTGATTTTAGTGATGTTTGATCCCTCGAGTTTTTACGGTCATCATGAAATGGAGATGGCTTATTCGACATCCACTGAGGAGGCTTTTGGTACTGCTTTCTATGAGGCTTATTATAAATTAGTACCAAAAGCTCCAGGTCATGAAAAAAGATTTTTGTTATATAGGCTACACAATAGGTTAAAAAACTGGTAAGTTAAAAAAAATAATTTGTAATCAATAAAATCAGCATGGTGTTATACTGGAACTATTAGTATCAGAACGAATAGCGACTAGTAATTTATTATCATGATGTCATCATTTTCTGCTTATAGTGATATTTAAGCAAACCAAATAAGGCTTGTTTCTCATGCCTACTTTCTATTAAACAGCTATCATGTTTATATGTTAAGTGGCAATGTCTGTTTCTAGGAATCATTTTGGAACAGGATACAAATCACAGTCATTGGGAGTAATGAGAGCACTGGTGAAATCCTGAAACTATATGAATTTTGTGTCAGAGGACATCACTGCAAAATCACAAGTGCCAAATTTTGAAAGTAATCCTGAACTTGACATCAAGATTTGTCGGGTTAAAGTATGCTTCCAGCTTGTATGACATAAATTAAGAAGACAATGCTTTCTCAGTACCATTCTGTTTTTCTTAATATTACACAAATAATATCTGGAATAATGTATTTTATGGACATTCAGTTGTGCATGCCATTTTTCTTGAAATTGTTCCTTTTGTGGTGTTTCTGACTGTAGAAATATTTCAGCCTGCTCCACATGGCTTGACATATTAAGTTTAGTTTCTCATCTCTCACTTTAGATGTTACTGCACTCTTGTATTCATTTCTAAAATGAAGGTATTTAAGATGTGATCTCGGGTTATATTTGAAGACAAACTTCTTACACAGATTTTAAAACAGTATAAATTAAATATATGTGATCCAACTTGAACTAAAATGTAGAACACAGATTTTGAAAACATGCATTCAAATCTTTCAAAGGCATCTTGACATCAATGAAAAGCTTCTGATGGAAACCTCTTAGAAAACATTCCAGTAACTGCCAAACAGGATATGACCTAGACTGGTTACAAGAACAATGAATTTGCCTGCTCCCCAGCTGTTCCCATTACTGATTAACATATTGGTTTTTCATTGAATGCAAGCTTTCCATAAATTCGCTACGATTACTCGCTGCACATAAATGTAACATTTTTCATTCAAAAAATGAAGATTATAATTAAATGCTTCACTTACTTTATGATGTGTTTGGCTTGCCTAAGCAACCCCCTCTGCATTATACTCTGTGCAAAGTAAAGTCTGCACTTGGCAGCTAGTGTATAATCACCAAGTCTCATGGCCAGTTTAAGTTGATGAAGAGACACTTTACCAGCTGTTTCTGCCTATAAAATTAATTAATTAAAACAAGTTTCCCTGTGAGAACGACATCTACAACTAGTTTTATTACCTTGAAGGCAAATATAATCATCGTTGTGTTCATACCTCTCAAATTCGCAGATTTTTTAGCAGAAGATTCCGTATTTTCAGAATTTTTTTTATTGAAAACCACGGCAGAAAATCAGATACAAAGTGGGAGTCACATGCAACATGAAATGTACACAGGCATACACAGTTTGGTGATATCTTAACAAAACAGTTACCAAGTACTAATTACTATTTAAAACAGAAATTAATTTTAAAAAAGATAATAGACTTGAATTATGTTATAGGATTTTCAAACCCAACAAATACAAAATCAATCTTACATGTTTTTCAAAGTAATCTCCCAATGCTGAATAACCTCCTCCTAGAGTTGACAACCAGGCTGCACTTTCTTCTAATGCCTGTCTTTCAACAAGTAAGTGTTGCATACGTTTGGACCTGCAGTGGAAATTCAGCTTTTTGAACAATGGTAATGGAACTATTTTTATATTATTAAACCTGTATTCAAGTTGATATGATAATCACTGGAATGACATTGTATTGATAATCAACAACCCGGAAGGGTCACAACAAAAGATTACATACGGGTATACTAGACACCAAAAAATTGAGAAATCCCTGCCCGACAGATGAATTTTGAAAAATACCTACCCCTTGAAACAAAAATCATCAAAAAACCAGAATATACCTGTAATAATCCCTTGCTATCATATATTCAACATTTAACCAAATATTACGGGAAGAAAGTACCCCTTAAAGCAAAGCGGAGAGGTAGATCTTAAGTTAGATGGCACCAGATGGCAGACCCTTAACCTGGACAAGGTAAAATAAATAGTAAAAATGTACCCCTTGAAACGGATGCCATGCTGAAAAATAGACCCTGTGAGCGCCTAGCATACCGGTCATCACTTTCTATTGAGTGACCCCACGGGCTCAGAATATACAAAGTTTATACTTAACTCTCGCACCAACATGTTGGCACTTTTGAAGATATTTCAGTATGTTATAAGTTTACAGAGAGGAGATTTACAGTGTGCATACATTACCCACATAGTGAGATCGAGGTTTTATAAATATCCAAAGTTGCAGTTTGTAGATAAATGAAGCTAGGTGAACCAAAGGTACATATAACAAGCTAACATCAGATTTCACCAACATTATACTTTAAATTAAACTCTGCTTTTCTTTTCTGAACACACATTTGCTTATTACTCGCTTACCAAGATAAACCTAAATGACACCTTTGAGGCCACTGAAGTACTATATTCACAACTGGAATATAATTGCTTAATGGCTTTCCTTTAAATCCAAAATTCCATAGGACATATGCCATAACATTTCTCCTGAAGGTTTCTGAATGCAGAATATCCGTAACTATGCATGATAATAAGACAGCATCCATATGACATGTTAGATAAATAGTATTTTTCAACGAAACAAGATGGCACCATTTGCAGTCAGCCACATGTCTTCCTTCTTTGTGACTGAATGATTGCAAGTTTGAGTAAATATTCCAAGAGTCACAATATGTTTTACTGTTGGTATTACAAAAGCCATCAGTTTTGTAGTCCCCGGCAGAAGTTACACGGGTTTCATTACAGCGAATACATGGTTGATTATTACTATGTTTTGAGGGATTATTCAGGTTTGTATCGCTACTGCTTAGACTAAAAACTTGTATATCTTCATGTGGTACATTTTCCACATTCTCATTCTTAATGTCAGTGATTCTGTTTTCAGAATTACTCCCACTCAAAGTCAAAGTATCGTCATTATAAAAATTTACATTGCAAAAATTATCTGATACCACAAGTATTCTATAAACACTGGACAAACATTTAGTGCTTTCAGTTGGTGTGGTAAAGCTTATTAATGGTTGTGTTCCAAGAGGGTTGCTCAAACATTTCGTTTTGTAACCTTTCGTCTCCTTGACTGGAAAACTGCCTTTACTTTCTGGTGCTTGTTCGTTGACAGGACTGGAAATTGTCACTACGTACGAGAAATCGGGATAATTGCAATAACTGTTGTGAGTATCTCCTTCCATTCTGAATTTAAATTTCTAAAATAACCACATTTGAACAGTTTTAACTGTCAAAACAAGAACGTTTGGTTCAGGTAAAGCTAGAATTTACTAGAATAGCGGAAAAAATTTGATGGTAAGGGCGCTGACATATTGAATAATGCATCATGGGAATAAATATTAAAACTATCTGAAAATCAAATTTTGTTCGGAACAGTAAATGTAAAATAGGTGATTTTTTTGGTTCCACATTTTTTATGTAAACAATATTGACATAAGCATTAATTACCTTTTATTCTTTGGTCTCGCAATTTCGATACAAAACTTGTTGGCGTTGTTTGAAAATGGCGGGCAGTGCAAAAACTTGGGATGTATTATTTTGCTGCGGAGAATAACGTTAAAGGTAAATAAGTTGGTGAACTTCACTTTTAACTATATACTTATCCAAACTATAGGTAAACATTAAATAGCTTTTGTGTTTGAGTTGTATTTTTGAGCAGTTATGTTTCATGGCATACTTCCGTCCAGTCCTGGTTCTGCCTTGAGTGCTTGACTCCTTGAGTCGGACTTGTCGGACGTTCTGCACTAGCTCTAGTCCTGGCTTCATGACCCTATTCCGGTAATAGTAATCTGACTTGTGAGCTGTACGAACTGTCTGGGAATCTTGCATAGCCATTTACAGCGAAAGTTCTCAAACTTGAAAATCTATGTAATTCCTACCGAATGAGTTCATATTACATATATATTATAAATATCTCCGTCCAGATACTCTGTGATTATACAACTTCAGCTCCCACTACTTCTATGACCATTTGCAACTTGCCAAAAAACTTGGTTGGTGTGTGAGGCCCAGGGTAAAACACGCTTACTGTATGGTAAAAACAGCATTCGGGAGTTTCAAATGATAACGGGAGTAGTGGAAGTTGAAGTTGGATAATGAGAGAGTATCTGGACTGTGATGTATGAACTCATTCGTTAGGAATTACATAGATTTTCAAGTTTGGACACTTTCACTGCAATTGACCATGTAAGATTCCGTGACTGTTTGCACAGCTCACAAGATTATCAAGACCTAGTGCAGAACATCATGAACCAGGACTAACTTCCATCTCGCTAATAAATATTTAACATTGTTGATTTTTTTTTTTGCTTTTGTATTATTTTTTAAATTTGATTGCTTGATTCTGCTTATGTGGCATGTCTGGTTATTGCTAGTTTCGCTATATATAATGCAAAGTACTGAGTAATTAGATAATTAAAGCTATCTCATTATACTGCGTACCTACACTTGCACATGTAATTCAAGGGCTTAGTGCCTATTATTACTGTAAATAAACATATATATCTAATTTTCTCTGTCCTACTCCGGTCCCCACACACTACAGCATATGCGTAATTGTCATGTGTTACGCCTTCTTGTTGGAATGCAGGGACCGGGTGTCCTACTAGTGAAACATGGTATCTGCATTAATCTGTAGTAACTGCATTATAATCCTCAGTATTTTTCATTTTCTTAATTTTTTGTAGATTCAAATATTCCTTTAGGTAACTCTAAATGTAGCAATGATAAGCACAGGCGAATCAACAAAAGAAAACCTACCATCGTGGTCATCCCGAGCTGGAGTAATTTTAGACTATAATTCAACCAGTTCAAATCCTCGTACAGGGTTACTAGGACAACGTAAATCACAACTTGCTGAGCAAAATGGACCATATAGTCCATATACTGAATCGGAACCGTCAGAAGCTTTGATGAGTTTAGATATCTCCAGCAGTCAGTTTATGAGAGCTATGAATTTTGACAATCTTGCTGGTATTGAAAATGGTAATGAGGTTAATGGCCAGGGACTGACTGGCAGCACAAAAGAAGTATCAGGTAAGGAATTACTTCACAACTTTGATTTAATGCAACCTTGTTAAAGTGTTACAGGATGGGGAATTATACTGGCATGACATAACAAGGATATCTTAAGTTATTCTAAGTTGATTTTTGTACCTTTTGCCAGTGTCTGGTAAATTTGTTTCGTATATTGTTTGGAACTACTAATCTTCAGTAATGCAATGTCAGGGATGGAAAAACATTTCTGGGCTAGGGGACTGGTATGGTGAAAATACCTGGAGGAAACATTACTTATAGGAATGTCAGATCTAAAATTAACTTTTTCTATCGGATTATACTTCTGTATATCAGAAACAAAACTGGGTGCTGAGTATTGTTCTTCACAAGTAAATCTGAGAAATTTAGCATGTTTTTTGCACAACTAATGAAAACATTGTTTGGGGCTAGTTTACATATTTATTAGTTTAGAATTAATCTGATCACAACTGTTGTCAAAATATTTTGATGCCATAACCTTGACAACCGTTATCAGTATTTTTAGCATGGTATAAAACAAAATGTAGTGGATTATTTTAATCAAGCTTTGAATTTAAGGTTCTGGAAGATATGACCAACAATCAGCAGAAGACCAGGGAAAACTATTGCAACGATTTCAACAGTTGAGGCAATGGCAACAACAGCAACAAGAGATGCTGATGAGACAGCAACAGATGCAATTGGAAGTGTTACGTGAGGAACAGCAAAGAGTTCAGGCGATGATAACGCATCAGCGAAGAGAAATGCAGTGGGGCTCGCCAAAATCACCATCAAAAAGTAAACTTTATAGTATTATTTGGTGGGCAGAAAACGTTACATCAGCATTGTCACTACAACTTAACAGAAACAATCTTGCAAACTACTTATATAAATAATATATTGAATTAGTTCTTTTGTACGGCACCATGTTAAAGTAGCTTGCAAAACAGAATATGCTATGGTATTTTATATGCATTGAAATTACTTATGACAATCCAAATTTTATATCACTTCACTTTTTGAAAAAAAACTGTTTACAGGCCAGGTACCTGAATGGTCAAGTCCCAAAAAAGTTTCACCACACAAAGCTCCTGTGCAAACATCAAGTTCTCCAGGCAAGAGAAATGGTGGTATACCTCAGGCCTTAGCAGCTAGTACCCTGGCTCTAGCGAGAGAACAAGGCAAATTAAGCTATACCCAGGTAAGGAAAGAAGAAAAAACTTACAAATAATTTAATTATTGTTACTTTTTGTTCTTTCAAAGTATCATATTTTCATGAATATCCCAGTTTCGGGTACATATACCACGGCCAGCAATGATGTGAATGTACCTGGGCACAAATAAACTTGGCACATGATTTACAAAAGAGCATAGTTGAAACTGACCTAGCAAAGCTGTATAAAGCAGTATAATCTGCTAGAATTTCTCCATTTATTTGTGCCGAGTTTAAAGAATGCGATTTAAAATAAAAACATATTAGTAACATAGGTAAAGTGACCGACAAAAGCCTAAACCAAGGCATTATATGCATCTTTAGATTGTGTGAGAAAAATAATGTCAAAATTGAATTTTTGATGTATAGTTAGGCCAGGAAAAAAGTCTATGTTGATCATAGCCAGGTGAGTCAATAAAAAAGTAGTGGGTCAGTCAATATTTATTTTTGATCTAAAAAAGTGTTCATTTTGCATTTTAGTAATGCTATAGAGGCAGATACTGAAAAAAGAATATAGGTTACTGAGTGTTGTAAGAGTCTCAGAACGCACCAGATTGCAGGAAATCGCATCATATATTTTAAGAAGTTTACAGATGAGCATGCCCACATACCACCCTAGTTTCGCTTTGTACCATTTGGGCACTTGCATAGATCCTAATTGTCAAGTTGATGACAAAAAGCCTGCTTCCCGGTCAATTTTTTAAAAAAAATGTTACAAAAAACAGATTTTTTTTTTCCTGGCCTGGCATAGTATTTTTATTTACAGAAACCACCAACCAGATTGCAGGCAATGGAACCAGAATTCCAAACTGATACCGAGTCTGAGGTTGCTAGTGTTCTGATGGAGGAGGGAGTGTATCCACTGCCTGACACAGCATCAGAGTTAAGTGAATCTCCAGATCAGAGGGATGTTACTGCTGCTATAACTGAGAAAAAATATAAACTTGAACAAGATCTTGAGTCTGATGTGCAATATGAAAGTCCACGTACAGGGAATTTATCTGAAAGTACTCTAACTAACAATCAAACAGGACCAAGTCAGATGAAGGTTTTTGAAAAAAAGAAAGAACAGGAGTTCGATGAGAAGCCTATAAAACCTGGGTTATCGGGGAAAACTATGACTTTTGAAGAGTTAATTGAACAGCAGCTACACGAGGAACAAAATAAGGTGTTTATCAATTTTAATTGCACAGAAATGTACTTCGTGGGCATTTTAAAAAAAGGGGACTTGTCTAGCAATTTTTTACGAACTGATGTTATTTGTACCTGAATGTTGTCCTTGAAGTAATTCAATTGTGAATACATGTCTTCTGAAATCACAGCACCATATTTTAGACTGGTAACACTTTAACTCTAGCCATTCCAAACAACAACTTGCTTGACTTCTTTGCAGCTTAGGGAAGCAGAAAAACATAATGGTGCTACAAAAGAAACAAAACAGCGTTCTTTCTTAAAAAGAGGACAGGGTACAGCAAGATTTAAAATGTCGGAAACTCCACCTAAAAAGCCGAACATACCTAAAACAGACAGACCAAAATCTGCTTCACCTTCAAAGGTAGGTGTACATATCATTATGCAAAGTCACGACATATTAGTGACAGTGACCTCTGGTCGTGACAGGAAACTGATTTTATTTTCTCCACAACTTGTGATGTCATAATTATGGGAAATAGTTTAACCAGTGAACACGATGAGACGATGGTCTGAACAATAAAGTAAGCACTATTCACTAATTGTTTATTAGCAAATATGTTTTACCTGTATCAGAATTGAATAAATATTTTCGTTTATTAGTATTTAATATATTTTTTAAATTACCTTTTTAAGCCGTTAGCAAGGAAGGTTGCCGGTAGATCTCCAGTTCATCATCCAATGAAACTGCATCTGAACCCGTCTCCGAATAAATCTCCAAACCCTGCCTTGAAACAAATCAAGCTTGGGCAAGTAGAACTTTCAGAGACAATGGAGCTGTCATTTCAAAACATTCTAAAGGACCGAGAGCAGAATGAAAAGGTATTTGAAAGCCATGTTTATTCTGTTACTTGTATTT
>JAOXYB010008678.1:0-20028 GCA_028565635.1 Phoronis ovalis | reverse complement strand
ATTTATATAGGGATTTAAACTCAATTTTTAACAAAAATGAATTTAAAAATTCAACAAGGGTCTAAACTTAGACTAGTTTGGTACCTGTAGCTCAAAGCGTTTCTAAAATAAAGATGTTTGAAAATTGGAAGAAAAAAAAAGAAAAAAAAAAAAAAAAAAAAAAAAAAAAAGATACAATCTCAATAGGCTGCACTTGCTGTGCAACCTAAATATATATTTTTATTTACTTTTTGTTTCAGTTTTATTTGGAGACCATGAGATTGCTGAAGAAATTATGAAAAGTAACAAACCAGGAAAACAGAAGGCACTGGGAAGAAATGTAAACAATTTTGATGAAACAGTTTGGTCTGAATCTTGCAAATCTATCGTTAAAAAGGCAAATATAGCTAAGGTAAAATAATTAAATTAAATATTTTCAATTAAGTGAATCTATCAGTGGGTAAAGCATAGAACATTCTCGCTTATTTTAGGACAAGATCTTAATGCTTTGTCACATATACAGTGGTGGGATTTTAATATTTCAGGATAGATATTCCTGTATTATATTTTCACTTCACATAATTATATGATTATTCAGTAGTCTTTATATCGGTTACAGGATCTTTGTCAATTAATATGATATATAGTGTAAATAATAACAATAAAAATGGTTTAATTATTATGAATATTCAAGCTATTTCGATTTTTACCCCACAGTTTACATTTTTTTGATTTTGTCTAATATGTCTTGGAATTAAAAATAAGTAAACATTAAATTACTTTACATTTCTGTGCAGTTCTCTCAAAACCCGGATTTAAACAAAGCAATGATGGACACTGGTAATGACGTTTTGGTAGAAGCATCACCTAGAGATTGTATATGGGGTATAGGGCTAGGAGCAAATAATCCTGATGCCAAAGATAAATCAAAATGGAGAGGAGCAAACTTGCTTGGCTACATTTTAACAGAAGTAAAAGAAGAACTGAAAAAGAATAAATGATTGGAATTATGATTTATTTGTATTTTTATTGTGTTTGTGAATTTTAATATATTTATGTCAAATGCAGACTTATTGATTGTTGGCAGAGCCTAGGATATATAAAACTCTAAGAGGATTGGCAACGCGGTATAACATCCGAAAGGCTTAGAGTTTTATATATATCCTAGGCAGAGCCTAAACTGGACAATTAAGGAAAATGAATTATGAAGATTTGTAGACCAGAAAGATGCACAAGATTTTATTTTAATAGTTTTGATAATGTCACATGAACACAATTAACTGTATCGTTTATTGACTTTTGTTTTCGATTTTGATCTTGATCAATGTGATTAATTTATGCCAGTTTAATGCTACCGCTTGTTAGACTACAGGTAGCAGCACTGTATAGATGGTGTAATAATCGTGTAAGACCTGTTGGGAGTATTTCCAATAAATATAACTTGAGATATTTGACAATCAACCTGATAAATTAGTTATTTTGAAATAGTGTCCCTTAACTGACATAATATTCTAATACAATAATTCATTGTCGATAAAAAACTTTCAAATTTGTCAAAAGACCTTACATGAAGTCGTTTTGTAACCAGACAATAACAACTGTTACTCATTAACCATGAATCAGCTGAACGAGAACGCAAAACAAAGTAAAGCTTCTAGAAACGTCTTTGATTGTATTAGTTTGATAGAATAACTTGATACACCGTACACGATGTACAGCTTCGAGGGAGAATTTAGAAGAAAACCAATACAATCTCTTGGAGGAGCAAGTAAACATGTTAGTGAACGTTTTGTTTTTTTCGGTTATATTTCCGTCTTCCGATCTGATTGGATTGTGGCGATTCTCCTTCTTGATGTAACCACAAAAGGGCCACAACGTTTCTGTTGGAATACAGTTAAGGGTGAAAGTTACCTCAGTTAACTGTTCTCTACCTGAAAGAACTTTCGTATCAGACCAGCTCCTGATTTTAAATCTCATTTTATTCTTGAATTTATTATATATATTTGAACAAAGTCGGGAGCAATCAACTTAGTTTGTTCAGTATAAACTGCAGTACTGTGTGCTTTTAGGCTAGTATACACATGGATCAAACAGGGCGATTATTTAAAAAAAAAAGTTTTTTGGGGGGCGAATATTAACTTCTTTATCCCTGGGGCTGGGGTACTCAAGGTTTTTTGACTATGGGGATGTGGAACCCAATCCAAAATTTTAGCTTGTGGTAGCAAACCCAATCCAAATTTTTTGAAATTTTAGGGTAGTAATCCAAATTTTGTGGTAATGGTAGCAATCCAAAATTTTAAAATATTTGAGTATAGCAATCCATTTTTACGCAAACTGACTGATAAACCAAATTCCAAAATTTATTTATGGAATTATGGTTACAAACCTAAAATTAATCCAAATTATTTGCTGTGAGCAGTGGGTATATAGCAATCCAAATTTTTGAATTTCTTTACGATAGCAATCCAAAAAAATACAATAAAGAGTATACAATCCAAATCCAAAATTTTCAACTCGGCTGCACACCACTACCAAAAAATAACCTGAGTCCCCCCCCCCGGGTTCTTTATACTCCTGGCATGAGTATTTAAGATGTTTTAATTCTATAGTTTGCAGCACTTAAGGCAGTTTATCAAACAAAATCGATTATTTAGCAAAATTCTGTGTGTGAGGCATTTTTCTTCAAAATATAAACTCTTCCAAACCTTAAACAAACAGTACATTTATTTTGTTGGTCACATACCAAGAGAAATTTGTGCAGTAAATACCACCTTACCCAACTTGGAAACACAATTATTTTGAGTCTTTGGCAAGAAGTGTAAACCAATCACCTCGTGCCATACTCAGTATGGAAATTTTATTGAAAATATTATTGGAGATGATCCGAAGTTTGTTTTGCGAGCCAAAGCACTTATAAAAAGATAATTTGGGAAATATTACTAATAAATACACATCATCCAAAAAAGAGCTAATCAACTATATATACATAATATTGAATTAAAATGGGTCTTCAACTAAAATTGCTGCCTCAGGGGTAATTATTAGAGGGGGCAATTATTAAAGCAGGGGGCAATTATTAGAGAAAATATGGTAACAAATAAAATAAAAACATATGCTTTTTACTTGATAAGTTTAAATTACATATTAAAATATAGCACACAATTTTGTCCTTGATAGGAACAGAAATCGAGTCTCCTTCAGAGAGCTCAAGACGAGAGAGCAAAGCGTGATACAATAAGAAAACAGAATACCAGTGCAACAAAAATCCAAGCTTACTATAGATCAGCGAAGATGAGAGAGAAGCAAAAGAATGAAATCAGATTATTTTTTGACACAATTAAAAAAGACATCCAAAATAGAAGACAACCTCCTGGACGTCATCAGTTATCAGTACTTCTGAGGCAGATTGTATTCTTTTACCATGAACAACTAGACTCTGAAAGACTGGTAAGATTGCAGTTATAATAACTATGGGGGGTCTAGGACAGCTGGCTGAAAATTGATGAATATAAATTGATTTAGTTTCCCAAGTGTTCAAAGCGTAACCACGAAGCTGAAATTTTTGGAAAGTCCCTGGCATTTTAACCTATTTTTGATCGAAAGTGGTGCAGTTAAAATTCCTACAACCTGATTGGCTAACTCAGGAAATCCCTTGACGTCTACCACCTCTTAGCAGATACAGTTTGGTCCGATTTTATACATAGCACAACATAGAACAGGATCCTTTAAGATGCGACTAGTCGTCTCTGATATCATTATTAGGCCAGATATCTGGTTATAGTATTAAAGCTTTGATACTAATAATTATTCCTGTAATGTATATGTAGTAATTTAAGTGATTGCATAACAGTACAGTAACTTCAAACATGACAGGCTTCAAAAGTGTGAGTTTAGATTATTTATTACAACATTGAGTGTCACAAAATCCTAGACAAGCTGAATAAAAAATGGAGCTTGCTCTATGTACATTATCATTATTGCTTTCCAATCCACCAAAGGCCACCATATGTTTGTTGCCAAAAGTGACCACCTAAGTAAGCAATGTCAAACTTATGTATCAACACACAAACAACTCTTTAAAACAATACAATTTTTGAGAAACTTAAATTTTTTTAATGTTAAAAAGATATATTTAAGTGTATATAGTAATAAGAGGCCTATTTCAGACATGGTTGTGCCAGATTCTCATAAAACACAATGGACTGGCGTTGGAAAATTTAAAACAAGATCCTGAAACTACCTGCCAACAACTTGCTAGTATTTTATGTTTGTGTAACAGGTATTAGTCTTAAGTCTTTTGTTGTAACTAATTTAAGGAAACTGATGACATCACTGAAGGGAAAACCGTGCAGTTGTTTTAAACAAGTTAATTAAAAAGTGTCTGTCAGTACTGAATAATAGTTTTGGACATCCCAAAGTTGCTGCTTTTGGATTTTTGTAATAATGCAATGGAACATAATTTTCTGATTATTTATCCTTTATTTTTTGAGTTCTGTACTAGACAATGGTTTGTTTTCTTTATCATGGCCCAACTCAACTTGTATTCTGCCAGCTTTGTATCTAACATCATAACTTGCACTCATATTCTGTGAGTGAACTTAGAAAGAACTTAGACAGAATGACAGTTTAACAGGTTTCCTCAGTATTTTTTTCTGTCATTTTACTTAAATGTGTTCTATCTACAAATGATCTAACATCTTTGATCAAACTCACTGTTAATGTTCAGCACAGTGTTTTGTTTGCAGCCATTTGTCCCAGATTGCTAACAAACAAGGGCAGACAATAGCTGTGCCACTGAGAATGCTTGAGATATTCACGGACCTGAAGACCTACAGTGCAACTGTACCTGCTTATGCTTGTGAGCAAGTAATGCATAGAATTTATCAGTGTCTTATTTCAAAGGGTAAGGAACATTTCGGAAAGTGCTATAAAGATCATCAAGACCACGGTCATTATTTTTAGTTGGACAGTGTTCCCTTTTTAGTATTTTAAAACTAAAACCATAAGCATTAAAATTAGAAAGTCTCAATAATGTGGCCAAAATGTTACGATTACAACGATATTGTTTAGAAAAATCCTAAAGATTTCAGTGAACTGATTGCATTATGCAGAAAACATTAATTCCAGCAATATATTTTAATTGTAATAGAGGCATAAATTATTCTACATAACAAGGTAGGCATTAACTGTGATAAAATATTTTTTTCAGGTTATTATGCTGTAATGAGATTGTTAGTTGATACAAAGATTCCCTCAAGCATAGAGAAATCAAGCAACCCACCTACACCTGTCGCAGCGAGCTTATTTGAACTAATAATTAAACCTGTCACCTTTTCATCTTCACAAAAGAACCCCATTCTAAGGTAAAATCCATGTTCTTATATTTACATGTGTACTTGATATTTAAGACATTTATTGCAACTGCAAATTAAGTTTACAGAAATATTTTTAAACTTAGCAAAGACATAGGAAACTGGCCCTTTATTTACACTGTGGTATATGTGTGAATGTCCTACTTTGTAATCAAGTTATGGCTAGATGTAAGTAATAAGAAAAGCCTGGAAAATCAATTAACTTCACAAATATTAATGACAGCACCAAACTGTAAACAACTTTCATAACAAAAAAATCATAACAGGAATTTAAAAAAATAACTTTAAATTTTTTTAAAGATCTTTCTTGTTTTGGTTTCTATGGACTTAAAAATCATCCAATACTTCTGAATGACCTCTAAATCACAAGTGAGTCTCATTTTTGAAAGTTTCACACAATTTGGAGATTTTGTCCTCTTTACCTTCAGATGACCTAACAACCTCAAGATCAACTTCAATCCTGTATGACCAACCATTCTTTAGTTTTAACATATTCCCTCTATAGATTAACTGAAAAAATGCCAAATAATGAAAGCTGACCTTTTGGCACTTGATAGTCTCGAAGGTCATCAAAATGATCTTTGTGTAACCTGATAAGATCATATTTGATGTTTTAAACAATTTTAACCTTTTTACCTCTAAATGGCCTAACCCAGAGATGTCACACCTCAAATACTATGCCTGTACCTCAGACTGTCTTTGAGATTTAGCTTGCTAAAATTGAAAAGATCCTAAATACATGGCTGATTGCATCTCTGATAGAAAAGTTTGATTTTCTTCCAGGCATGTGGTAATGACGTCATTGTGCCAAGAATTTTTCTGTGTTCCCTACACAGACCAAGTACGACAATTCATCTTACCAGCTTTGATATATGGACAAATTACATTTCCCTTCTCTCATCTTTTACAAGCAGTTGGTGTCTGTTTAGAGGCTTCTGGTACTGCAAATGAACCAAAAGCAACTAATCAAAAGTCTAGTTACAAACAAAAAATAATACCTTCTTTGTGGCTACTTCATGCCATTTTGTCATTTGCTGATAGATATATAGGTAGGTACCTGCTGATTTTGTTGTATTACTGGCCAAGGAGGCTAGAACTAGTTTGTACTGCAGTAAAATGTGTGCAGTAAACTGGTGAAAATATGTAATTTAACTTTGTAAAAAATTAAAATAAAATTTTTTGTTTTTTTTAAGCTGCAAACCATTTCAGTGACGTATTGTTTTTGGAATTCCTAATTTTATTATGTAAGCATTGAATTAGTTTTCTAAGTGGTCGTTGCTAGTACTGGTCAGAGTGGTCGTTGCTAGTACTGGTCAGAAATATTTTATGATATTATTGTTATGTACAATCGTTTTGTTCTATTTGATATTTTAGATCAAATAACAGCGGATGAAATCAATGTATATTTAGCAATTTTACAAGCTTTAATCAACCAATTACAGCCAGAATATAATGCAAAAAATACACAAGATGATGATTCTGATTCAGAGGAGGAATATATGGTTTGTATAGTAGTCTTCTTTGCAAGTATTCTTTGTTTTATAGTTTAAAACTGATAAAAATATATTTTAGAATTATGAAATGTAATAAAGCCATAATCTCATGTATATTCTAAAAAAGAACTTATTGTATATAATAATTTATACTATTGGTATTATTATAAAAGAAACATTTCTTTGTTGTACTTAAATGATTGCAAAACATATTATTAAATATGTAACTACTTGTAATATTTCTCATAGACCAGAGATATTTTAAAACTTAAACATAGTTTACGCACGCTAGTCAGCCTTAATTTGATAATATTGCGTCAATTTGTTACAGCCGTACAATGACCTGACTGAACTGCAGCAAGAATGTGTTGACATGCTCAATTCGCCCCAGCATGTCAGGGGAATTATTTCTACGATGTTAAGAGAACCAAGTCTTCACATCTTAACGGGTGTCTGTAAAATATGTCATTTGTTGTTGTCTTCCTTAAAGCAATATGTACACAAAACAAGGTAAGTCTACATGCTTTTTTAGTTACATCATACTTCAGTAGCTAGTGTTACATTGATATCAGCAGAACTTTTTGGCAACATCCAATTTATGAATTTGCCAATTTTCTAATTTTCCAAGAGTTTGAACACCTTGTTTTACAAAAATACTTCTATTTTTGTTGATCAACCTTATCCGAATTTTGCAGATATATATTTTCTTTTGGATTTATGATTTCATAAGGAATAAAACAATTTATAGTGCTTTGAAAGTTTGTAAGAATGACAAATCATTAATATGAGAACTAGGGATAGTTGAGATAAAGCTGTTTTGTCTGAAAGTCACATGTCTGCGTATACGGAGTATAACTCATCAATTTTTGCATGACGCTGTTGTTTATACTTATCATTTCAGATTATTATACTCGTTAGCATTTAACCCTGTATTTATTAGAAGCTTGTGGCATGCTTGCCAAACAGCCTCAATTATATCCTCCACTGGGTAAGTATATTTAGTGGTAACTCGAGTATATTTTTGCCTTGTATTCATTTGTTTCATTATGTAAATATTGAATAAAATGGTGTTGTTTAACATGTCTAAATCATTATTGATATGTTTTTCTGAATATATCAAAACTGCTTGAATATTGTAGTTTAACCTTTAATCTATTTAAATTAGTGAGTAAATCATATTTAACCACAAACCATTTCTAGACATGCTGCTTTTTAGTATCAAAACATTGTAAGTTTAAGATCTGTATAAATCGTTTAACCAGTTTCAATCACAAACCATTTCTAGGCATGCTGCTTTTTTAATTTTTCTAGATCATACAGAGAATTGAAAGTAACGGAAAAGCAATGTGTTTAATCTTTTCTAAATGTAATGCTTCATAACCGCTAAGTGTGCAAAGCAAGAGTACCACAAAGACACCATGTTTCTTCTATTACTGAAAATGTATGATCTGTTATATCAAGTCAAACTCTTTGCATTGGTTGTATTTATTTCAATAACTCCTGCTCCTACTATTGTTTAAGGTCTAAGTCATCCCTGCTTCAGATGTTGTCACATGGACTACTGCCTTCAAACAAAGACACTGTCAACAGCATTGTGCCATTAGTATCAACATTCTGTTCACTTTACAACCATACACTAGTCGCTTTGGATGACACCGAGTTTTATGCCCACAAAGGTAAATATATTAACATTGCAGCTAAAGAAGAATATGTCGTTTTTTTTGCATCCACTATCCTGGCAGCAGAGTGAGCTGAGTACAGAAGACTATACAGATGTATCAGGTGCTGGGACACCTCACCCTACACCGAGGATGCGAAGGGGTACATTACAATTCATCCCTTGCAGAGGTGGTACCTATGTTGAGGATATGGTATGTATTGGTCACTTTTGCATCTGCACCATTGATTACATTTATTTTTAGTGATGCCAACTAGTAGTACACCATTTACTGTATCTGAAGTCGTCACCATTACGAGATATTTACGTGACGCTTGCTTAGGAATCATTCAGTTAGCGTACCCTGATAGCAGACCTACAATTAGGGAGGATATGCAGGTAGCCTTTAGAAGTGTGGGTGTTAGAGATGACGCGATTACTGCTCAGGAGTTAGAACAGACGCAAAGGATGTGGGCTTACTTGTTTAAGGTTTGTTAATATATTCACTGGCTTTCATGTTTTACTTGATGTTGCTTTGTGGAAGAGTAACACTGCTGCCAGTCTGTATATACCGTCAGAGTTTGGCATTAATAAAAGAGGAATTGGCTGCATGTAAAATACTGTTGCCACTGTTAACTATGAGCAACTTTCAAAAAAAAAGTAAAATAGAACCATTCCTTGCATTAACTTGTGTTAACTTTGCAATCATTTCCTGTATTACATGTCAGCGACTGAAAAACTGTACATCATAGGTACTACTTGCAAAAGTCAAAGTTTATTAACAAGTGTTTCTTCTCTCCAACAGGTTACTGCTCATTTGGTCAAGCAATTATACAGTCGAGACACTCGACGACCTTTTTGTCATCCAGGCCACTGGTTAGCCAATCGAGTTAATATAATAGCAGACCAGTCTAGTTCTCAAATTTACAAGTCACAAGATAGTTTGTCCAGAAGACGATTTGGTGAACTTAGCACTCTAAATAGGAGAGAGATGTTAGGTAAAATTTGTAAAACCACATATTAATGTATTTGTACCATATCAAGCAAGTTTAAAATTTGTAAACCCTCCTTGTCTTAAACTTTAACTTATATGATAAATATCATTGTACATTTTATATTTTATTAAAGTACTCTTTACGAAATGTTAGTACATGTCCTGTATAGGAATATTACATAGAATATTAATTTGAGCTGTTAAAGCAACATGAGTAAGGTTCAGTGATATAAACAAAGTAACTGCATCTCCTTTTTCAGATGAAGAAGGGCCCCCTATGTCTAACACTGAAGCAAGAAATCTAACTATACTTACAGAGATACCATTTGTAGTATCCTTCCAAGAGAGAGTAAAGGTATTTGCTAAGTCTTGACCAGTTAAAAACAACGTTTTTAAAAAGTAATAGAAATGTCAAGCAATGTCAAACGTGTGATGGTATAATAACCTTTTTATGGGAATCTTAGCAGAAAGTGTCCCCTTTCATATATAGGACAGTCTGTTTCAAATGGTGTCCTGTTCATGTATTGATGGAGTTCACCAAAATACGTATTATTTGATCAAACATGATTATCATAACATGCTTGAAAACTTTTGCAGACATGACGTATAGTTTAGATCACAATTGGACATAATTTGATGTTGAAAGGTTATACCGTGGTTCTATTTATCTATTAAGTTTATAGCTAGAAGTTCATTTCTGATGCGATAATAAAAAAAATGTTTTCTATCTTTTTAGATTTTTCAACGACTTGTGATGAAAGATAAGGAAGAATATCAGTCCGATTTATCTAGTATGGGGTTAGGGCTTTGCATTCGTGTGATGATACGAAGAAACTACATTTATGAGGATGCTTTTGATAAATTGTCACCAGATAATGGTGAGGTTATGGCCGAGTCCAGTTATTTGATGCAGTAAAATAGGTCACATTGAGAACCTTTTTTCTTATATAACTGTAGTATTTAAAATGTGACATAATCACCAAACTATCATGTTGGTAGACAAAAACATTGGCACAGGCTTGAGTCTTTTAGTAGAATACTGTTTAAAATGGTGATTTCTTTTTAAAATTTTAAATTATGGAGAGTGCTTTACATAACTTGTGTTTGAATTTTTTTTTATAAATATGAGGTATAGCACTCGCAAAGTTTGCTTCCATACCTGTGAGGAAACTGCAGCTACTGTTTTTTATGTAACAGTAAATTATTTTTTTTAACTATGAATAAGTAACATATATTAAGTTAATACTGTATGCCGTCTTTGGAGATTTTACGTGTACCACATTTCAAATATTCGAGTACAGAATGCCTGCTTATTTCAGAGCCTAATTTGAAGCTCAGAATGCAGGTACAGTTGGTGAATGTAGCGGGGCTGGATGAAGCTGGCATAGATGGAGGCGGAGTCTTCCGTGAATTTTTGTCACAGCTTCTCAAAACTGGGTTCGACCCGAACAGAGGCTTCTTTATGTCAACTGCTGATTCACTGCTCTATCCTAATCCTCAAGCACGATTATTAGTGGATACTTTTACAAAGCATTACTATTTTTTGGGAAGAATGCTTGGCAAGGTTTGAACTTTCATTTTGCATCAACTATTCAATTGTATGTAAAAAATTTCTCCTGCTATCATTACTTAAACAGTTGCTCTTTCAACAGTTTTTATCAATAGACTATTTTGCGTGCTCTAATTTTTTCTTATTCTGTGGAATAGTGGTAAATATAAATTGCTTTAGCCTCGAAACTACTTTTTTATTTTTCTGCTATAATTCTGTTGTTTAGATGGTGTTTTGTTGTCTAAGTCTTGTATATAAGCTTGAACAAATAAATTTGTTAACTTTGTGTGTATGGTGATCATATTGTTCATGTATTATTCCAGGCACTTTATGAGAACATGCTAATAGAGCTGCCATTTGCCAGTTTTTTCCTGTCAAAACTTCTCAGTCATCATTCAGGTGACGTGGACATTCATCATCTAGCTTCATTAGACCCAGAAATGTACAAGTAAGTGATCTTTATTGTAACTATGTACAGAATTTGTATATGTTATTCAATGCTAGCATCACGTCAACCACTGTTATATAACTGGTCTAAACATCTCTGTTTTAGTTCAGCACTTATGTTTGTGGCATAGTTTCTAAAATACTAGTTCTCCAGATGTAGTGGCACAGGTTACACTTTAAATATTCAATATTCGTTGATTGGTTAACAAATTTTTCTGTTTTTGTTTATTTCTCAGGAAATGCTTATTATAAATCAGCACACATGCATGATTTATTCAGCTTTCTCAAGATGAAAAAGCATCGTTGAAGAATTCCACTGAACAGTCCATTGAACTTAGTATATGTATTTTCTAGAACTAGAAGTTTATTAGATCCTTATATTGTTAGTAAATTATTATGAACATTTTGTGCTTTTAGAAATCTCATGTACTTGAAAAATTATGAAGGTGATGTCTCCGATCTTGATTTGGATTTTACTGTAGTTAATAATGATTTTGGTGAGACTCGAGTAGAAGAATTAAAACCAGGAGGACGATTGATTCTTGTAAATAATGACAATCGCATTGAATATGTTCATCTTATGGCACATTATAGGCTAAATAAACAGGTGAGTTCTTTCTGATTATCTTAGAAGTGTTTCAACTTGTAACTATAACTTGTCCTTGTTAAACTGCATACATGTAATTATGGTACTTGCAGTTTTGTCTTGGGATATCTTATCTAAAAGGGAAAAGGGGTAACTTTGATAATTTCTTGGGTGGATTGTGCATATAAAGGACAAATTAGACCAATCATGACAGATTTTGTCTCGTATTGTAATATAGTATTAAAAACTGCCTAAAAAATACCAACCCCCTTTTTGTCTGTTGTGTGGTTGGTTGGTTCCTGCTTGTTTAACTCAAAATATTTTATTTAATGTTCAAAATCCTGTTATCAGTGTTTTATGAGACAATGAACACTATTTTCTAGCCATTGTATTCATTAACCACTTAATATATTATGTTTTTGATTCAAAAGTTTAGTTTCTGATTTGATAAAAGTAAAACATCTCAATGCACATAACATTTGATTTTCAGTATCCCTAATCTGTTTTAGATTCGTGCTCATACGACCGCTTTTAGACAAGGTTTAGCAGATGTTATTAATCTTGACTGGTTGCGTATGTTTGATTATCATGAACTTCAAGTTTTAATATCTGGTGCTCAAGTCCCTATTGATTTAGAAGATTTGAAACAACATACAAATTACTCAGGTAGTGTACACATTACAAATCAGTGATTAATGTTTTGTGTTAAACAGCCTTAACACTTCGCCTGTCCACTTTTAAAGTATTTGATGGCAAGTACTACATAATCTTGATTAATTGTTTATTTTAAAATGAGAATTTGATAATTCCAAAAATCTTAAATTTCCTATTTAAATTTCATCTTCTTTGCTTCTTCATATAATAGTGTAATCTTGCTGCTTTTGTCATGATGATAGTTCCATAAAAAAGATTGCTTCTATAAGCCTATGAAAGAAAAAATATGTGTGCTAATAATGGAGATATTTACTGAATAACATATCTATGATGTATTGTAATATGTTACGTAGAATACATGCAAAACTAGAGGTCTGGATTAGTGTCGCACGGCAACACAGTATATGGCTTCCAATACAAAGTTTTTGACATGGCAGCCATTTTGAATTTAAGATGACCACTAAATTTTCCACTACAAATGTTCATCTTGAGAAACCAGCAAACATTTTAATCTAGGTTTTGTTGAAATCAGCGTAGTACTTTCGGAGTTATCAAAGAGTATGTTTTTGTGCAGCAATTATTTGGATCCAAGATGTCCGCTAATTTTTCACATCAACTTTGGGTGGATGGGTGGATGGATGGGTGGGTGGGTTGAGAGTGAAGTGAGTGAGAGTAAGTGAACGGAATCTGTGCAAGAGCAATATGACTGCCAACTTTGTTGTTGAAAACAATAATGGGAAGGTATTTCTAATTGCATGTTTAACTGAATTATTTAGGTGGTTATACAGTTAGCCATCCTGTCATTAAAAGCTTTTGGGAAGTTATGGAGAGTTTCACAGATGATCGGCGAAGAAAATGTCTAAAGTTTGTGACAAGTTGTTCACGGCCGCCATTATTAGGATTCAAGGTAGGGTAATGTTTATTCATTAAAGTATTTAATAAAGTATGGATCGAATGAAATCAGAACATTCATATGTCGTATTCCTTAAACAAACTGGGATCAATCAAAAAAAACTCACATGTTGTGTAAACTTAGTTATCTATTGTAAAAAAAGTAACAAAGTGTACACAACAGATGAGTTTACTTATTTAGAGTGTACTGGGAGTTGATTTCTAAGGTTCTGATTTTTTGGAGAGATGTTGTAGTTGTTTTGTAACTAAATAAACGGTTTTATCTGTTAATATGTATCATATGATTTAAGACCACTTGTAAAGTTCAAAATAGTAATGACAATGTTCAAGAGGTATTATGTAAGCTTGAATGCCTAATCTTTGTGTTAATGTTTTTATTATTCATGATTTATTGGCAAGTTTACATCGTTCTTCATAATATACCATGATCATGCTATTATTCAACTGTTGGTAAATTTATTTATTTATAAATGTATGATATACTTTGTGCAATCCAGTTGACTGTCATACATAAATCCCCGTAATAAACCAGAGTCATATGCACCACTTGTATCAATCTAACCAATTACAGCTTTCAATTTATAATAATAAAAGAAAGATTATTATGTACCTGAAAATTTATTAGCTGTGCAGAACATCTACATGTATGTAATGAAATGCAATTTGTTGTACTCATGGACAAAAACACTGGCCCATAAAATGGAAGTTCATCTTTAAGCTCCTTATAAAGAGGATCTAGAGTATCATTAAAAATCTGACAGAAGCAGAAACATGTTTATTATGTCTTGTAGGATTTGTTCCCTGCTTTTTGTATTCACCATGGTGGAACTGATTTGGAAAGATTGCCTACAGCAAGCACGTGCATGAACTTACTCAAACTTCCAGAGTTTAAGGACTACCAAACAATGAGAACCAAATTGCTGTATGCTGTTGAATCAGAAGCTGGCTTTGAACTTAGCTGAGCAGAAGCTATATGGCTGTGGTCTGTTGTTTCTACCATTCATCAGTTAAGAATCATGATGATTTCCTGTCAGAAACTTTCATATCTTGTGCCATGAATTCTATAAATATCCTTCTGTTTTATATAAACAATACCGTCAGTTGAAACTATATAATCGAACAAAAGACTTGCTTGTAATCAATATTCGGATATAGGATATGTAAATAAGGAAGTACCCAAAATTCCATGCATATTTTATCAATGTGCTTCAGTTTTATCAGTCACCAGATTAATCAGGTGTGGGAAATACTTGTAAAGTCGAGTATTATTATTACATGCAACTTTTTTTTTGTTTGATAATTAAACCTGGTCAGCAGGTCTTGGCAAAAGGTAGTTAAATCTGATTAAAAAATGCAGTAAATGTGTAGGCCTGCTTTATTCAGGCTTTATTCACTTGGGACATTAGAATTATTTCTTAAGTTTTTTTGCCAAGAAGTAAAAAAGGGAGTTCAATTAAACAAGTATAGATGGTGTACAGTAAAAATATAAGTATCAGTTCTTATTTCTCAATTAAATTTGAATATAATTGAATGTATAAATTTATTTATGCACTGACTGCCATATACATGTAACTAATATAAAAGTTTAAGCTTGTTACACTATAAATTGCTGTGCAGTTTTGTGTGCACTTTGATATTCATAAATACAGAAACTTCTTTACATTATGCCTATAATGAACCAATGAAAATTGCTTTATTTTTATTAAAAAATCTTTAAAACCATTTTTATATATTTTTTCTATTGAAACAAACAACTGGAAGAGCATATTATGATATTAATTATATTATATTTTCATTTGGTATATACAAGTAAGAATTTGATTCTTTTGCATTGTACAAATCAAGCAATGTAATGGGAAACTAAGAATTTCACATGCTGTATACAATAAATTGCCCTCCACCAATTGCTGAAAATGACTAGATGATAAAATATTGCATAGTGTATTAAGTAAACAAAGCACTTTGAGCATAACATTGTTGTATGTACCTAGGATATATAAAGTTTTATATATCCTAGTATGTACCAACTAAAGTGCATTTAATAATAAGATCTAATTATGCAGTTTAATTATATGTGCACCACAGTTGAAACTGACTTAATCTGATTATGCTAAAAGATATAAATATCTGTGTGTAAACAACTCATGAATAATTCATGCAAATAATCAAAGTTCAAAAAAATGTAAAAATATGCGGAAGTTGGGGTCCCTGCATTTTTTTTTTGCTATAAATGTATTTCTAACTCAATCTCCTGTATCTGAAATATATAATTATCATTATTATTATGTCAAGTTAACAATATGTAGAACGTTCTTTCTACATTGGAAAGTAGATTTACTAATTGTTATGAACTACACACTTTTACTATGTGTACTTGTAATAACTTTGTATTTATCTGAGGTAAAAGGGATATCTGACTCATAATAATTAAACTGACAAGTTGTAAAACTCCTAGAAGTGACAATGGATGCACTCAACTCACAGGAAGCCTAACTTTGATATAAAAGTCTACCCTGATAAGGAAGTTATAACATACCCTTTTGTAATACTGGTTAAATAATACTTGTTTCCTGCATCCTCACATAGTTCCTACATGTTCCTATAATGTGATAAAATACAAATATGCAGAATCATAATGCATTCTTGTAGGTATATATGTCATATTTCAAAAGAAAAGAACTTGTAAATGCAAAACATTATTCATACATTGATTGGGTGGGATACTTTTTACATGGGAGCATGTCACATGTAACATATACTACAAATAAATTGGATATATTTATCCCAAAGGGGGGGGGGCACTTCACAAAATTTTGGATAGGGGTGTACAGCCCATGCTAAAAAAATGGATCCTCTCACAACTACTTTTCCCTGCCAAAAAAAGACATAACTTTTTTTTGCTAAAAAACCTGATTGCTAATTTTGTGTATTAGAAAACTGATTTATTTCACTAAAAAACCAGATCAACTTAGCTTATTCAAAAAAACAAATCCAAACTGCTAATTTCGCAAAAACTGAAATTGGATCCTCTCTGCTGATTTGATCAAAAAACAGGATTCGTTCTACTAATTTGGTAAAAAAATTGGATCCATTGAAGCTGCATATCCCTATATGGAAGGCTGAGTGCCCCCTCCCCCAGGATATTTATATGTTCTGGGGACGTTAACTTCTGTATGTAATCTGTGCTTATACAACCAAGTTGGTGTAAAAATACTAAATAAATCGGGTGTCGTATGGCTTAACGTGTGAGCAAGCAATGTGACAGCCTTTTGGTCTCTTTCTGCTAAATTTGTTGCAACAAATCCAATATTTGTATTCATTGTGCTGTGGATCATTAGCATGTGTTTTATATTCGGCCATTCTTTGCCAGCCAACCCGGTCGGTTGGATGATTTGGATGGTAGTAACATTCTTCATCCCACTTGTTCCCCCGAATACCTTGATGACATTTTTGACAGTTTTGCACTTGACTGACATGAAATGACTTGTATCGACCACTTCTTTCAAAAGTTGATGCTGCCGCTGATTCAACCATAAATCCCGAATCCTCCAGTTCAGAGAAATACATAAAACTTGCACCTCCACTTTGCATTTGGACTTTCTCGCTGGTTTTTAAGATGTTCAATTCCCGTTCTACATTTTTTAGTTTTTGTTCTGAGTTTTTGTGCTGGTTATACCAGTGATCGACTAGTATTTTGAACTTGTCAAGTTTATCCTTATCCGTTTCTGCTTCTTTAACTGCTTTGTCTTTTTCAATTTTTATTAATAAAAGTTTATTGTCCTTGTTTTGCAGCAAGTTTTTCTGTTCTTTACTCTCCATTTCTAATTTTTCTATTTCTATATTTATTTCGCTCATTTGTCTTTTAAGCGCCTCATTTTCGGCACTTATCAAGCCATGGCTGTTCATATAATAGACAGATTTTGATTCCATGTCAAACAATTGAATACACTTTGCATTGATACCAGCCACATAGTCTGCATGCAATTCTGAAACTTGGTCTTCCAACTTTTCATTCTTCTTCTGCGTCTGTTGCAGCTTAGCAAGCTGTGTTTCATTTTCCTCAAGTTTTTGTCGTAAAGTCCAGTTTTCATAGTACAATCCATCACACTCTTTCATTGCTCTCTGCAATTCTCGTTGGTAATCCATCTGGAAATTGCAATATTGCAATAATTTTAAATATACCTGAATTTTCAAAAACTGTTACACAGACTGCCAGGCTATTTGGTTGTAATAACACTACTGGATTAATTATAAGTGCACTTAATTATCTCATACAGATACACACATGCGATGTTTTAGCAAACTTGTGACATTAATAATTGCATTACAATATAATACTAAAGTTCTTTTCCTGGAATTTGTTAGAAACCATACATCATTTACTAAATGAAACTGTTGGCATTATAAGGATTAAAAAAGTATGACGAGCACTAGCTGATAGTAACATTTTTTAAGCCTTTGATGACAAGCAATGAGAAATATTGCAGTGAAAACTAGCGAGACAATGTTAATTCTGTCGTTCTATTTCGGGGTGTTATTGCCTGAATAAAATGTGCACGATATAAAACTATTCTTATAATTATCGAAATGCAAGGCATGCATGATTTTCAGTTGACGACATCAAACCAATGCAAGCGCCTGTTGCGTTCTACATCACATCAACATCCTAATAAATGATCGTCACATAATTGCTTTTCAAGAAATTAAACGAGGACTGTGAACGACGCATCGTTATAAAATATCACACTAACTCTTTTAGTTTTACTTACGTTTTGTCTTTGCAATTATCTTTGACTTAATTTAGGTGAGACTTTTCATTATAGTCATTATACCCACAATTTAACAAATATCAGTGCATGTCATTAATTAAAGGTTGCAATAATAATGAGATCTCATGACATTAGGAAAGAAAAATTCCTTAGCAAGGGGAAATACCAAATAAAGAAAGCGTAGTCGAGTCAGGTGCTCGGATGTCCAGGTAATTTCCACATTCGCGTTATTGACATAGATTTGTACATTGTCTTGACCTATTTTTAAGTTGACCTATTTTAATTTATGCCCGCAGTGCATCATGTGTATTTGAATGCAATGTCATCGATTTTAGCTTTCATGATGACTCTCAGACTGTATAGTATAGAGTATGGATAGATATGTTACTCGAAAACCTAGGAAAGACATTTTACTACCAGGAGGATGTAAAGAAAGTAAAAAATACAGACAAACTACAATAGAATCTATGAAGGTATTGAAATTTGAATGTATTCCTTTGTGTATTCGGGCCGAAATTGCTTTCTGATCTGCATGATCAGAATTCAGATGATGGTCGATTCCCCGGCGGGGTTCGGTTCATATTTCATGGTGTTTATATGATTGTGTTCAACTGCTTACTTCATAGCAGCTACTCATACCTATGCATGGTTTCAAGTCAAAAAGGTACAAAAGAAAAATTGACATCAAAAAAAAAAACGGTTCCCAAAAAAAAAGGTCGCCAAAAAAGAATCGACAACCAAAAAAACAAAACAAAATAGTACACTAAATTAAAAAAATATGCAAAATAATGTTCGCCAAAACACAATGCTCGCGCTTAACAGACCAAGGGGCAAGGCAATGCTCACTGCTCGCACCGTTTTAACACTAAATAACAGACCAAATGCTTGCTGCTCACGATACCCCCCCCCCGCCCTACAGCCCCCAATTACTAACCTTAATTTTTCATACCTGTCGCAAATCCGTTTTTCAAGAAATACAACGTTTGATAAATGCATTTTTTGAAAATGTAAATGAGGTAAATGTCTAACGAGAAAAGCCCGTATACCATGTAGTAAAATAAGGCTTTGCGATCAGTGAAAGCATGTCCTTTGGTAAATCCAGGAGCTTAAAAGGGTCCTAATTTAGATTGGGTAGCACATATAATTATATAGTGACTTTGAATATCAGTCTCCTGGGATTTCCTGAACTGCGGGATTCAGAGCCGGATTCAAAGTTGAATTTGCCTGTGCCTTGAAAACAAGTTTGTGAAATACACACCTCTGTCACACAACAATCGAATTGACATTGTCTTTCACCAGATGGTACTCGTTCCTCCTACCAAGTGTTGTGAGAGCACACCACTAATTCACCTCCCATCCGTTATAATGGGGAAATGAGATATTTCGACATTAAATAAAAATATTACCAAACTCTCACCGACTTCTGTGACTGATTAGATATTTTTTTTATCCTTGTTTGTTCTAGTTATGCCCATCACTATGTAATAGTGAAAGGGCATATAGCCGTACTGTATGCGGCGTCGGCGTCGTATGTAACCGTTTCTTTGTCTTGCTATAACGGCTTCAGCTTTTGTCAGATCATCTTCGTATTTGGTACAGGGTAAGTACAGGTCAAA
>JAOXYB010008567.1:0-10053 GCA_028565635.1 Phoronis ovalis | reverse complement strand
AATTATTCAAAAGATAACACAGATGAAATTCGAATTATCCAAGAGAAATTGGTTATTCAAAATACAAGGAAATTATGTCACTAGATTGCCGAGGGTATGAAAACAATTATTGGAGACATTTTATTAAAATGTTACAGTATTCTAGGTCCGGCTCCTCAACTGTTTGTTGTTGTTGGTTTGGGTTCCCTTGCACGTGAAGAAATGACACCTTATTCTGATTTGGAATATATGATTCTGATTGAAAATGAAGAGAGTGATATTCAATATTTTCGGAATCTAACTAATCTATTTCATCTGTTTGTACTAAATCTGGGGGAAACACCATTGCCAGCAGTAGGTATTAAAACTTTAAATGATTTTGATTCTAAAAATGGTAGTTGGTTTTTTGACTCTGTTACTATTAATGGATTCTGTTTAGATGGAGCAATGCCATGGGCATGCAAAACACCCGTAGGAAGACCTGACAGGCTTAACAAAGCAGGAATCGAACTGATACAAACACCAGATAACATGGCTAAGTATCTTGGAGTAGATGCTTCTGCAAAAGAGGGGTATCATTTGGCAGAAATACTAAGAACTGTTACATTTATTGACGGCAACCACAAGCTTTTGGATCATTTTATTCAACTTTGCACAGAAGCAGGTAATGACGAAGCAATGAAACAACATGGGCTGGAAATGCTGAAATCTGACATGACAGAATACGAGGAAAAATTAACATTACATAAACCGAATAGAGAAATCGCTTTGCAGAATGTTAAAAAAGAAATTTACCGACTTCCAACTATTATTACTAACAGTTTTAAATTAATTTATAACCTAAGTTGTAATATTCCTTGGGAAGTACTTGAAGAAATGATGACACGTGGCCTAATCTCACAGACGGGGTGCCATAACTTACAGATGGCAGTTACTGTGGCAGTGCTCATGAGGTTAAAGACGTACATAAAAAATAGTGGACAGAAAGAAGATATCAGCCTTTTGCAACAATCTTTAAATCCACAAGTGTCTCATGGAAAGAAAGTACATTATATTGATTTTTTTGATCTCATTTTTAGATATTACTTTACTGTATTACCTTTAATAGAGTGTCTAGATGAAGATAAGAACATTAACAATGTTCTGCCACATAGCTCACTTTATGATGCAAACGAAGAAGTGCAAGGAGTTATTTATAACAAACTTCTCAGGTACGATAATGCTTTTGAGGTGCTTAAGATAGCATTAAGCAAAGTTGCAAAAGATGCAAGTGAGCTAAAGCATGCTCGTTTGTTATCTAGAATAGGCTCTGTGGTTGCTAATCAAGGTGACTATGACAAGGCAATGAGCTATCACCAGCAGTCACTAAAGGTGAGGAAACAGATGGATGATGGTGTTAATCGTGAAGTTGCCTGCTCGTTGAATGATATAGCAGATGTGTACAGTGCACAAAGTGACTACGACAGTGCAATGGCTTGTTTCCAGCAGTCTTTACAAATGCTAAGACATGTGCATAGTGATTGTGCTCATGCTGATGTTGCCGCTTCTTTGAATAATATAGCAGGTGTCTATCAGGCACGGGGTGACTATGACAATGCAATGACATATCATCAGCAATCGTTACAGATGAAGAGAGAGATACAAGGTAATGGCGCTTCTCCTAATGTTGCCCGTTCGTTGAATAATGTGGCAGGCGTCTACAAGGCACAAGGTGACTATGACAAAGCAATGTCTTATTACCAGCAATCGTTACAGATGAACAGGCAGGTACTTGGTGAGGCTGCTCATCCTGATGTTGCCACTGCATTGAGTAATATAGCATCAGTCTATAAAGAAAAGGGTGACTATAACAATGAAATGACATATCACCGACAATCATTAATGATGAGGAGACAGATAAGTGGTGATGGGGCTCATCCTGATGTTGCCAACTCGTTAAGTAATATGGCATCAGCCTATTTCTCACATGGTGACTATGACAATGCAATGACATATCTGCAGCAGTCATTACATATGAGCAGACATATACATGGCGATAGCGCTCATACTTGTGTTGCAGATTTATTGATTAGCATAGCCCGCATCTATTACAAAAAAGGTGAATATGACAATGCAGTGACACATTTGCAGCAATCATTACAGATGAGGAAGGAGATACATGGTGATGGTGCTCATCCTAATATTGCCTGCACATTGAATGATTTAGCAGGAGTCTATAGAGAACAAAGGAAATATGACGAAGCAATGACATATAACCAGCAATCACTACAGATGAACAGACATATACATGGTGATAGTTCCCATGCTGATGTTGCTTGTTCATTAAATACTGCAGCAACAATCCTTCACATACGAGGTGACTATGACAATGCATTGAAGTATAACGAGGAAGCATTACAGATGCACAGACAGATACGTGGTGGTGGTGGTGCTCATCCTGATATTGCATGCTCATTGAATAATATAGCATTGGTCTATTACGCACAAGGTGACTTTGACAATGCAATAACATATCATCAGCAATCATTACAGATGAGGAGGCAATTACATGGTAAGGAAGCTCATCCCGATACTGCCGATTCATTGGATAACATGGCAGGAATCTATCAAGCGAAAGGTGACTATGACAAAGCATTGGCATGTTATGAACAATCCTTACAGATGAACAGACAGATACATGGTGCTGGTGCTCATCCTAAAGTTGCCCACTCATTGAATAATATAGCCACAGCCTATCAAGCAGAAGGTAACTATGACAATGCATTGACATATCACCAACAATCCTTACAGATGAACCGACATATTCATGGTGATAGTTTTAATCCTGATGTTGCCTGTTCATTAGGTAACTTGGCAGTAATCTGTTTCAAACAATGTGACATTGGCAATGCTATAGGATACCTTACACAGGCACTAGAAATGAATAAGTATTTACAATAATGATGCTGATAACCCTAAAGTTAAAGATTTGAAGAATATATTTTACATACTTTAAAGAAAGAGGGTCGTCGATTATGAGAATATGAGACTTTGAATAATAAAAAGAAATTTTGAAAATGAGGGCTCTGATTAAGATAAGTGGAACCAAATGAACACCGATAGTTAAAGAAATTACTTTGTACTGAAACCATGTAAATATTTATATCCTTTTCTATTCGCATCACATTTTCTTATATTTTTGATTTGCACAGTTAAAACTTGATACACGACACTCATCATGGTGTCTACTTGCTTATAGTTTGTTATATGTGCTACGATATTTTTTATATTTTGCAACCATAATATGTACACTATTAATAGCAGTTTTCTTCTCCGATACCAGCAACTTGGTTTGACAGAACATATATCATTTACTGTTGACACGTTGCATATTTAATAGTATTTTTCATGTATGTGTTGTATAATGTGTGAAGTTATTGAATATTTACAATCAGCTTTAAGTTACCCTTTGCATTCTTTGTTTCTAGAAAGTAGAGTCACCTAGCCTAATACGCCCACCAACATATCGCCTTCTTAGAACCACCTTTCATTTGTCCAGGCAGCGCTTCGTCTTTGCGACTATAGATGCAGTGACAAGCTCTCTTGGGAACAAAGATGGCTGCCAGTTAGCCTTGTTGAAAGTAATACCATGTTGAAACGCGCAGCAAAAATGTCAAAGATTCGAATTGGCATTTGACCTACTTCTGAAGGTCATTTTAAATTGTCACCCAGCCCATTATGTCCACCAAACTTAGAGCCTCATTTGAATCGCCCAGGTAGTGCTTCATCTTTGCGGCTATAGAAGCAATGTGACATGCCCTCTCGGGAACAAAAATGCCATCAGTCGGCCATGTTTGAAGTAATCCAGGTCAAAATTGTACCTGACCTGTAATTGTGACATGTACTTACGCTGTACCGAATATGAAGGTGATCAGATAAAATTGAAGTTATTATTGTGACGTACAATCTCAAGAACCAACATGGTTGCCAGTCGGCCATCTTGCCAAATGATCCAGGTCAAAATTATAACTGACGTGTACTCTGAACTGTATTTATCCTACTTCTCAAGGTCATTTTAAAATATCACCTAGCCTATTACGCCCACCAACCCATAACATCCAGGCAGCGCTTTGTCTTCGGTTATAGACACAACGTGACATGCCCTCTCGAGAACAAACATGGCTGTCAGTTGGCCATCTTAGAATTAATCCTGGTCAAAAGTATAACTGACCTGCACTTTGGCCTGTATTTAATCTGTACTGAATATGAAGCTGATTGATTAAAAACTGAAGCATTTGTTGCAAGCCAGATAGTGTTATGCACAGCATAAAATGTCGAAGATTCGTACTTTTAAAGGTCCATTTTAAAATGTCACCTAGTCTGTTACATCCATCAACCTGTGTCCTTCTCAGAACCACATTTGAATCGTCCAAGTAGCACTTCATCTTTGCTGCTACAGACGCAACGTGACATGCCCTGTAGGGAACAAAGGTGGCTACTAGTTGGCCATAATCCAGGTCAAAATTATGCCTAAACTGTATTTTGACTTGCACTTACTCTCCGCCGAATATGAAGCTGATGGATAAAAACTGAAGCTGTTATTACAATGTACAATCTCGAAAAATAACATTGCCACCAGTCAGCCATATTGAAGTAATCCGGTTCAATATATGTAACCTGTACCGAATCTGAAGCTGATTGGATAAAAACTGAAGCAGTTATTGAAAGACAAAGAAAGTGTTATGCACCAGCTTTTGACCTACTTCTCAAGGTTATTTTAAAATGTCACCTAACCTATTATGCCCACCAACCAACCTATGGTCTTCTAAAAACCACCTTTGAATCCTCCAGACAGTGCTTGATCTGCAGCTGTAGACATCACGCGACATGCTCTCTTGGGAACAAACATGGCTGCCAGTGGGCCATATTGGAAGTAAACTAGGTCAAAAGAAACAGATCTGTCCTTTGACTTGTATTTACCCTGTACCAAATACTAAAGCGGATCGGGTAAAAACTGAAGTTGTTATTGCAAGACAAAGGACAGTTGGGACAACGAATACGACGCCTTCATGACTACATGTATATGCCCAGCTACTATGTGGATGAACATAAAAATTAAAGCTTGTGTTATCAAAGGATACTTTTTACGGACAAAATCTTTTTACCTTTTTAAAATTTATAAATTATCCCAATTTAGGCAGCTTTTTCTGATGATTCTCATCATAGCCTTGTTAAATGATTTGCTTCTATATATACAGGGTGTCAAAAATAAACTTCCGACTAAAATTGTGAAGGGAATAAAGCAGTTTTAAAAATCTGAGACGCTGTTAATTTGGGTAACATTCACTTCGTATGTGTATATTAGTAGGACTTTTCGTGTTTTAGTGAGTATTTACCCAAAAGGTCCCCTTGTTGATAAGATAATCATGCGTCAGAGAGGAAAGTAGTTTCCTAGTTTTCAAGCAAGTTACTTCCTTTCCAAAAATGTATACCGTCTGTTACTTTATCATTTCATTTAACAATCCAAAATTTTGCAAGCAGTTTATAGTTCCAAGAAACGGTACTTGCCTCCTTTACTTTACAAAGTATATTTCTATCTTTCATTGGATTATTCAACCATGAATTTTGATCATAGTGTCACTTATGACAATTACAGTTACATAAAAACTCTAGGATCTGCCAAAGCATGGATGACCAATATAAAACATTGTTACCAACTGAACACTGCTTTATTCAATAAACAAACAACATCAAATGACAACAATAAACCTCGTTAAAATCTTCCATTTTCGAGTTGGTTACATCTTTTTGTTCCCTTAGATTTCCTGATCAAAATTATCTTAATTAGTAAAAAGCTATTTAAAAATATAGCATATAACAACCCAATAGAGTCTTCTCACAGCTATTCCATCAGTTGATTTACCCTCTACTTCCTGTTTTTATACAGGTGCAAACTACCAATCAATCACACTATAAATAAAGGTTTATCCGACTTGAAAAAATCAGGAAACAAAATTTTAGAAAAGAACCTTTTGATTGCATGTATTCTACTATATTATATATCATATCAGTAGCAAAAAAATTCTAAACCTAACAATTATTTTTAATTTTGATAAGTTTGTTATAATTCATATTGATTGTATGCTTGGTTTGCACATGTAGTATTAGGGGGGGGGAGACTGGAACAGCTGTGCATGAGAAGAGTCTATAACAACTTTTAAAAACTATAGTATTATTTTAAAGTAGGAAATGAACTAATAGAATACAAGTACCATGTTATGACTAGAAACAGTTCAGAATAATATGAAGCGTTATAAATACGTGCAGCACAATACATGTACTGAAACGGATGTGCGCGTGTGATTCGTGCATTTGTATGATTCTACAATTTTGACAGCTCCAGACTGCTTTGAACTTCAAACAAGGTGGCAGCACTCTTTTGAAGCTGTTTTGTTTCGCTTTCATTCAGCCTTTGCTTCATTATGTGGGTCACACCGTTTTCACCAATAGTACAGGGTAAACTTAAGAAAACATCTTGGTCGATTCCATGTTGGCCCTGAAGACATTAATAAAAATAATTAATGAAGATTATATGCAGATATTTCTGAATATATGTAACATTAAAATAAGCATATCGCTGTTATACCATAATACACTAGATACATACAATAGCTCCCTGCAGTTTTCTAGATTCATAACTAGTAGGAAAGCAATCTAAGTAAACTCAGATGTTGTGTTCCGCTTCGTATTAATATATTGAATAAGCTCTACGTGAAAGTAGTTGCATATTCTCCCACCAGGTGGTGCTGATACTCGTAGTTTTTTGGTGAAGCATAGTTTTTGGTAACGGTATATAAGAGACACCTAGTAGGAAAATATGGAACTACTTTTTATAGTAAAGTATTATAATTATATTAAATACGAAGCGGAACACAACATCTGAGTTTACTTAGATTGGTAGGAAAGGGTTAATCAGAATTCTTGAGTGTCTAATAAAATATTCTTTTCACAATAAATTGTTACCTATTGTATTGTAAAATGAATACTTGCCATATAATTACTTTTGGACCATCTATAACCTTGGATATTCCATAGGGCTTTTTATCAGTAATTAATTAGATGAAGACTGTTTTAAAAACAATAATTTTAAAGAAGAGTCAAATGAAGATGAGACAATGCTGGAAAAAACTGTTGCTGAAATTCCGCTGGGGGAGTACTTGACAAAAAATGTAGGGGTGTGTGGTCCAGGGTAAAAACCCTAACCAAGTGGTACATAAAGGTCACCAAAAATATACTCTGTCGTAAATGAAAAAACATGAAAAGTATTCCCTGTTGTAAATAACTCTCCGGAAATAGATACCCTGTGTAAAATTCACTTGAAAAGTATATACCCTGTGGTAAATAAATATGTGAAAAGAAAATTTACTGGACCTCAATTTTTCATAACTGTCATAAATGAGTTTTCCAAGAAAAACACCCTGTGGCAAATGAATATTTTTAGAAAAATATACCCTGTGGTAAATATCAAACAAGAAAGGTATACCATGGTAAATAAGGCTTTAAGAAATGTGAAAACATACCGTGGTAGATGCAGGAGCTTTGAATGACAGTACCCCCCTCGGGAGATTTCAGCCAAAGTTGACTTCAAGAAGAATTATGATTTACCTGAACCAAGGTGGAAACAGCGAACAGTCTCCTACTGTTACTGAGGACAGCTTGGCATATACTAGCAACAACCAAACCAATGGCCCAAGATGTGTAACCTTTAAGCTTGATAATATCATAAGCACTGAAAAATGAAATGTTTTCTCTGGAATAAAACTATAGCAACGTGATGATTTCGAGCCATATCTAGCAACTGTACCAGAACATGTGGTCATTTCTCTACGTATATACTAGAAGTAAACTATGGAAACTTTTAAAACATTCTACTTTGTCATTTTTACAGTTTACATAAATGAGGATAAAGAGAGGAGATGAATAGAAGACAATAAACCAATAGAATACATTCTTGATTGGAATGGACTATTTGCAGATACTTGGTGGAGGCCCAAATTATCAAATTCATACATTTCCAAAATGGCCGCATTTTGCAAATGAATCACTGAAATACATTAAAAACTGAGCAATTGTTCAAAAATGTGCCATTCCGGGAACATGTAACTTTGCGACAAGTGGCTCCATCCAGTGTACATATATTTATATTTATATACTGTAAAATCATACTTAGTATAGACTGTGTTTTATAATCTTCAATCTAAAATATGCTTGAGTAAACATTTCTCACAGAGTTAAAATATTATTTTGTTGTATATCGGTTGCAATTAAAGACAAAACCAAAAAATTAACTAGTCTGCACTACATCTTCCAAGTTAGTGGAAGACCCGGTCATGCAGCTACCTACCTTTGAACCACCTTAGAGTGAAGCTCTTTCCAGTTATCAGGATCCTTATCTGTTCCCACCGATGGATTCATGTCTTGCAGCTTCATACCAGCAACGCTTACTCCACTCCACACTGGAACTAAAAACAAACTGACGATGAGCATCATTACTCAGATTTGGAACTACATATTAAATAGTCACTTCGCTATGGACAAAACTTGACAATACACTGTCTATAAAATCTTTAATTCTCGAAGAGTATAAAATGTGCAGTGAAAACCTACAATCCATTGTGTTTTCCTTCATCGCAATAAATGGAATACCTAACGCATTGAAATGCGGTTATGTTCTACAGTTGGAACAGCAAAATTGAAATTTTTGTGTTTCTATTTTTTAGAAACTTAATATGGATAGTCATTGTATTACATGTTTGGGAACTTAGTAGAAAAATGAGGCACACACAAGTATCCAGAGTAAGATTTAACTTTTCTCATTCTGGAAATAACAGTCTGGTAAAAAACATCCAGAGAACATACCACTGCTATCTCCATGCTCTCCAATAATCCAGCCATGACAATTCTGTGTCGCAATATTTAATCGCTCACTGAGTAAGAAGCGAAACCGAGAAGAATCCAAAGATGTTCCACTGCCGAACACTCTATTACGAGGCAAGCCACTTAGCTTCCACGCGATATACGTCAGAATATCAACTGTAATAAATCAGTAAAAAATTGAGCTGTTCTGTCAAAAAGTATTGCAGAAAGGGTTAATCTGAAATGTCACTGCCCTCTGACCTCCTAACTACACTAATTTTACATCATCAATTTCCAACTGTTATGTTGTTGTTTAGTCACATTTAGTTATAAACATTTAATTGGAAAGCAAGAACACACTATGATATGGTCACGTAATACTTCAGGGAAACAATACTATTTTATTAACGATGTGTCAGAATTAAGTGGGTGTCTTCACCTACTGCTGCATAAAGTAGTTTGAATACACCATGATAGTTCCATGATTAAATTATTTTACTTAGATTCACTTAATAAAAATTAACAGTTTCTAAAAGATGATTCGGCGAACAAATTGCGGGTTCTTTAATTTGACTAAATTTAAGTGAGGTGACACAATATGTCTTAACCTACCAGGATTTGAGACAATCAGCAGAATGCAGTCTGGACTGTACTTGACTAAATTGGGTATAATAACTGAAACAGGAAAAAGTTCAGTATATAAGCACAAAAAATAAAGTCTGTGAAAGATTTCAAGATAATTAGTCATATTTACTTGGCAAAGTGATTTAATTTTAAGAAATTCTTTTTTTTTCGGAAAAAATGCCTTTAGTTTTTAAATTATTAGAGAACCATCATGTAATAAACACAATGCAATGTAATCAAGATGATAACTGATTGTATCTCTTGAATAAAAAATATAAAACGATGCTTTCTATCAATTCTAAAATACATACAGTAATTCAGTTATTGGAATTGTTACATTTGTATATAGCTAAAAGAGGTCAGATGTGGTTAGTGCTCTTTTAAGTATTTATTACACAGAAATGGAAAGTAACTGTTATCCGTGCACCATATTTTTTTAAAATTGGGAAAACAGATTTTCAGTATAAATACAGTGAACTAAATATTACATTTAAAAATTTGCACATTCTTCTGAACCAGGTCGAGTCTTGATTCCCCTTCTCGCTGTCTAGCACC
>JAOXYB010008456.1:0-20034 GCA_028565635.1 Phoronis ovalis | reverse complement strand
TTTTAGGCAATTTTTGGTGCTATGCCATGAGAGGGTACTATCAATTAGCGGGAAAATGGAATTGCAAAACTAATAAGTATTCATTGTTGTATAAGCTGACCAAATTTAATCCCGATACTAAGTACACAACCTTATCTAATAAACGGGCATAGGAACTCTTCCCAGATCTCTAGTGACAGACAAAAGCATGAACAATCATCATACAAGTTGAAGTATAACACAAACAAAAAACGGTTCTGGTAAAATATACACCTGCATCAGTTATGCTTTGCAATTACTATTACAGATATATAATACCTTATAACAGATAAACGTATACAATAGCACATTTTTCTAAAGATTAAAGATTAAACATGCTCTGAGTTTACCATCTTGACTTACCACATGTTGGCCATTTGCAAACTTTACACAAAGAAAAGTATATACTATGAGAAAAAGATACAAATGTGACTATACCTGGAGATCCAGTTTAGCATGACAATGACACCCAGCATAAATATAAATGACTACTATAGACACAGACGGAACAAAGTTGTCTTAAATAGATAAATATCAATGTTCTCTTCTAGTACATCACTATGTCACTGGATCTAATGGTGGGTGTGCCTATAAATTACTAGGTTGATCTATTTATGAGCTCTGACATTGCTCTAGTCCGGTGAAATTTTACTAACAAAAGAAATTCCGCTAATCTACTCGTATGTATCTGTTTACTTCGTAGCGTGACAATATTCCTATTTATATGTATTCACATTGTATCGTGACAATACCCCTTGGTTTTAGGGATGTATAACTAAACGTATAATGATATGATATGTTCTATCTAACAATGTGTGAACTGCTATGTGTACATGCGTCGTGAACAGTTGGTATCATATATATAGATATACATATATATATAATATAATATAATATTATGCATCTGTCTAAAATTAAAATTCAGTTTTAACTAATTTATATAATTTATATTTATACAGTTAGCATGGCATTATGTAATATACTTATAACAAAAATAACAGTTATATATGACCTAATAATCAGTCACGATACATTTTCTCATTGCCAGCACAGGAAAAGGTTTGACTTAAATAGTCTGCTCAAACATTCTCAATACCTTTGATATTCTGAGTTAAAACTATACTGCAAAAATACAGCCCGTCGAGCATTTGTGAATTTAGCATCTTTAAGAAATTTCTGTGGTTGATGGTCTGTTTGGATAACAAAGTGTCTACCATATTAATACCAGTGAAATTTTACAACTGACCACCCAATCGCCATGCACTCTTTTTCTGGCACCAAATAACTACGTTCTCTATCATTCAATTTCTTACTGATGTAAGCAACAGTATAGAGCATATTCTCATTCGCCTGAAAAAGCACCGCACCTAAACCCACCTTTGAAGCATCAGCAAATTATTTTATTCAGACACCTGTTCTTGGTTAAATCTGTAGGAGGAATAGCTATTTCTGCATAATTAGGAACAAACTTTCTATAGTATCCTGCTAATCCTAAGAAAGAACGTGCTTGTAGGTACTGGCACTGGAGCGTTCTTAATTTTATTAGTTTTGTCCTCCCGAGTTCTTACAGTACGTTCACCTTCAATGTGACCAACAAAATCAACACTAGGGAAACCGAAATAACACTTCTTTGGCTTTGCTGTCAAACTAGCTTTCCTAATACGTTCAAAAGTATCTCTTAATGACTTGAAATGTGTTAACCATAAAACATCATGTACTAGTACATCATCCAGAAAAGTATCTGAACTATCTATGTAATTAAATAATTTGCGCATCATCCAGTTATATGTTGCACCTGAATTTACCAGCACAAATGGCATCCTTACAAACTGATACAATCCAAATGGAGTTGCAAAAGCTGTTTAGGTTTATCCGCATCTCTTAATAAAATTTGATAATACCCTTTGCAAAAATCAAGCTTAGAAAAATAAGCATTATTTAACTTGGCAAATATGTCCTCAGGATTTGGCATAAGTTCTGCATCAAATAGAGTATCTCTATTAATCAAACGATAATCTAAACAGACTCTCATTGTCGAATATTTTTTTAGCAATTAACTATATGGAGATACAGATTTTTCAATAACACCAATTTCCAACATATCTTCAATTTCTCGTTTAACTGTTTCTAGCTTTGCTTGAGGTATTTGGATGAGGTTTACTCCTTATAGGTTTTGATGAAGACAACTTTATAGAATGCTTAACAATATTAGTAACTCCTTGTTTGTTAGAAAAAATATCAGCATATTCTGTCAACAATAAGTCGAATTCTTTCCGTTGCTCTACTGATAAATTAGGAGATATGTGACAATCTACATATGGACCTAAATCAGCACCTAACAAGTTATCTGATAAAACTTCATTAGCACTAAATTCATTATCTGGTGGAAAGACTTCATTAGTATCAATGATATCGTTATTTCATTTTCATCAGATAGCGACAATACCATGTTGCTATATTCCTTGGATCTTTCTAGTTACCTGCGTAACATGTTAATGTGATAAGTCTTTCTAATACCCTTACCTACTTCAACTACATAATTGTTTAACCTTTTTTTTACAACAATAGAATACGGACCTTTCTAGGACATCAATAGTTTATTGTTATCCATGGATAGCTTAACTAGTACTTTGTCAATAACATTCACATATTTGTTTCTAGCCTTTCTGTTAAAAATCCTTAATAAATGCTGTTTTTTCTGAGCTTCGGATAAACAATTATTTGCTAATTCACAAGTTCGTTCTATTCTATCCCTCAATTGAAAAACATATTCATAGGTGGTTTTAACATCCTCGTTAATACTTTCTTTGGTCCATAATTATTTCAAGATAGACAATGGCCTTCTCAGTTCTGCCATAAAGCAATTCGAATGGACTAAAACCTAATGAATCCTGGGGAACTTCCCTGTAAACGAATAATAGTGATAGTAGATACCTATCCCAATCTTTAGGTCGTTCATTACAAAGCCTTTTAGCATTTGTTTTAACGTACCCTGAACTCTCTACTAATCCATTAAATTGAGCATGGTAAACACTAGAAATAACTGCTTAATAGATAATAGTCCAGCTACTTCTTTTATCATCTCTCCGGTGGATTGAGAACCATTACCAGTAAGAAGCTGTTGTGGAATGTCTACGCTGGAAAACATGCTAACTAATGCCTCAACCACTGATTCAGTGTCAATGTTTTTCAAAGCTACAGAATCTGGATACCTTGTCGCATAGCCAATAATAGTTAGAATATATCTATTCCCTTTATCTGTAGAAGAAAAAATAGGACCCACAATATCACATGCTATTTTCAAAAGAGGTATGTCAATTATTGGCATCCTAAAGGGGCTTTAATTACTCTTCCCTTATGTACTGTTTTCTGACAAATATCACAGGACTGACAATAACGTGCTACATCACCATAAATACCAGGCCAATAAAAATGCTTTATAATTTACATTGTATCATGACATTGTCAATATGAATAAAATAAACAATTTTAATTTGTATGAATGGTGATATGATGAACAAGGGAAAGTGCAATTAGAAATGGTCTTATTTGTAGCTTGATATTGCATGGCAAATCTTGAGGAATGTATTTGTGCTTACATGTACTTTATATGGACCCAAGTGGGTCTAGACTGATAACAGAACCTTTATTGTCCTGAATATTAATTATGTAATTCTGACTTTCAATTTATAACTAATGCAACCAACATTAATACAAAGTTTAAGACAGAAATACAAGCTGCATTTACACAGTAGGATTAGTACTTATTTTGTTCATAGATTTCTTGGAATCTGTGGCGCAGTATTATAATTATTTGAAATCTGACAGCCTCAGCTAATACTATGTTGTGTCATATTACAGACGGAGAACTTCAAGCATGTTGCTGCCAACTCTCATACCGTAGCTTTACGTATTCAGACAAACAGTTCACGACGACCTGCACATTCTGGACGATCAAGGTCAGTATTTTAATGCTGAGAGACACTGCTATAGAAACGTAGTGTCCAACTTGTCGGACACATCTTAAGTGTCTTGTGATCTGACTGCTGTAATATTGAACGACACTAGCAGTAATTTAATCACCAACCACTTCTTTTTGTAAGCTATTTCTGAATCCAGACAGTGTCTGAAGCAGTTTTGGTAGAAGAAAAGAATACATCTAGAAAAACATTGAGCTCAATTAATTTACCTGTGATACAAATAGTATCAGCATTGCAGAGGGACTGCTTATCAATGTGACCCTTGACAATCATGTATCAAGATGTGTTCATTTATATTTTGTTTCAATTTTTAGTGAGGCAGAATTAGAAGACTTTCTCAATAGTTTGTTCCATGGCACTTCTGAACGTCCACAACCATCTCAACATGACAACAGATCCAACACAAATCAGTCTACAAAGAAAAAGCGCAAGGGGAAGAAGAGGCATTAGAATAATTCATAAGCAATTGAAGCTAAATAAGGCACTACGAAAGTTTTGTTTTGAATTTTCCTTGATAAGGCAGAAATCTCCTAGCTTTTTTTTCCCTAAATAAATATTAGAATTTTTCTGTTGAGATTAATTAATCAAATACAGAACCAACAAAGCTGAAAGTTAAAGTTAATTTTTTTAACATCCTTATAAGTGATTATAAACTCTGGGTGTGATGGGGAAAGTAAAATCTTCCAATACTGCGCTGATGAAGAAAGAAACAGTTGTATGATTTCAAAAAAATTGATTCATTGTAGTGCACTTAATTATTCTTGCCATGAAGTTTCATGTAGGAAAGTAGTTGGCTGTTTTGTCATTTGTTGAAACCCGAAGCTCAGGCACAGGTCTTGTGACAGGGACATGGCTTGTTCTACTAGTCGCAAGTGTATTTGCCAAATGGAGTTGATTTAAAAATTTGAAATTAGTTTTAAACTTCGTGATGTGTCCTGTGTTTTTACTGAACACTGTATGTGCCTCATATATCACAGATCTATATTTTTGCTGACATTTTGGGCACATATTACATTCATCGTGTTTGGTTTAAACTACATAGTCAGATTACTTTATTCTTGTATTTAATTAAATCCTTTGTTAAACAGCTTTGATAGGATTATAAGATTTTTGAAATTCATTCTGAATAAGGTTTGGTGGGAAGCTATTGTAGTACACTTTCTGTTAACTTTTCTGTGGCAGAAAAAGAGATGTATGTGTATAATTGTTATGTAAAGTAATTGTTTATTTGAATACCAGTGGTTTTTGTGGTACCTGTCACCAGAAAAGATATTGCAGAAAAAGACACAAATTTCTTATTAGCCATTTCTATACTGGCTTGGTGATTTTCAAAAATGTTACCAAAGTACAATGGTGTTTTAAAGATGTATGGGACATGGAACTTTAAAATATGTATGCAGATTTTAGAACTAAATGCTCGATATTATTATGTAATGTTTAGAGCTGCAGAAAATCATACCATGAAACTTGAATAATTGTGAACAAATTGTGTCTCTTGCTGTAGTTGTCCTAACTTTTGTCGTACAGGCTCAACTTCTCGTCTTCAAAATCATGTTATTAATCAACTTTGTGTTAAAAGTAAGAAATTGTTTTTTTGTGAACATATGTTGGTTGCTCAGTTTTAATTTCTTAACTCATAATTGTTCCATATTTTTATATATACGGTAGGTCATAGGAAAGTTTCCACTATTGAAAATACATATATATGTAAGGTGTCCCAAGCTCTGGTTCCCTAGATAATGCATTAGGGGTGATTGTATTAGGGGCAATAGAAATGCCTTCACATGTGCTAATTATATGGCAAATGTATGTCTCAAATACTTGCACTACTACGCCTGCCCCAATAATATGGTAGCGTTTGAGTTTGAAAATCTGCAGGATAGTATTTTAGTGATATTTATTGCTGATAAACACGTCTAATCTGGAATATGAAGACATTAAGTAATGTCCAGGGTACTAGCAGTCCTCAAAAGAAGAGCACAAAATCATCAATCTTGATTTCTACGACTGCCAGTGCAGGTCAAGATGCCAAAAATTTAGAAAGTATAGACAATGACTTTGATGAAGTCTTTCGGACAGTTTCTTTCTAAAAGTATTACCCAGATAAAGTGTTAATTCCATGGCTTGATAACTGGAATAGATAGAGAAAGTTAAATCTGATTATAAGACTGTTAGAGTAAACGTAAATGAAATTGGACACTGATGATATTAACACCATGGCAGGGGGTAGAACATCAAGCACGAATGATGTAACACCAAAACTAAAGGATACCCGCATCACATTCAAACCACTACTTTTGTTTATGCATAGATTAATGTTTACCTGAAGCAAAAAACGAAAGTTGTGAGCAATAATATTGTCAACTATATTTTCAAATGTGGTTCGGTCTGTTCCATTGAAAATTACTGAGGTGCCTAAAAATTTGGGGGAATGGGGCTATGTAAAGTTACAATTACAGTGGGATGGAGGTGGAAAACAGTACATTTTATGGACAAGTTAATCTTAATTATGGGGGTGAGGAGAAAGTGGTTAAAATTTCTAGGGCAGAAACTTTTGTACTCCCATTTTCTTTTAATTATCTGTTCTTCAGTCTTTTATGCCTAATGTACAGGTACTGCATAGATGTTTGTGTAATATCTTGATTATGATGTGTGTGTACACACCTTGTACTTGTTTGTTCAGTATATTTGGACAATGGTGAGTTTTATTGGGTTTTGTATTCTAGTATCATTATAGGACTGATTAAATATGATAGTAACAAAATTATGTGTTTTATTTGTGGTTGTGTTCTTGAATTTGCCGGCACAGGTGATTCAAAGGACAAATCATTGACTGTAATAAAAGTGACATCTGTACCTTTTAAGATACAATCTATAATAACTCAGATGATAGATGCTACATTAGAACATTCCTCTCATTTAAACTTATTTTAATAAAATAATGGAGTTGTATAGCTTTTGCCATTTGGTTTTACTTGGATTGTGCAACACATGCATGAGAGTCGAGTGTATGTATGGTGTGCCTCTCAATCAGGTCAAACCACTTTTAAATCTTAACAGCAAGAAGTAATCCAAATCTTTCATCATATGCAGTTTACTTGTTACAAACAGTATGTCTTGAAAGTTTTTGCGAATGGCTTAAAATTTCCAATATAAGTTACACAGCTTACAGCTATCTATATCTGAAATTTAAATTATGCCTTTCATATCCATCTTATACATTATTCAGTGTGTAGAACTTGAGCTACATTTAGCTTCATGAGTCTAATGTCCCTACAAAAAAGAAACAGAAACTTTATTGTAACTAGCTTGTAATACACATACCCATATCATGTTGAACATTTTTAACTTCAACACATAATTTTTGATACCACCAACAAACAAATGGTGTAAACTATTGCAGAATAAAAACAACTAAGAATTGACAAATGAAAGAGGAAATTAAGGTTCTGGAACACATTCAAAAATAGCATCATTAAAATGCTCCACTTTCAGAGACGAGCTCTTACACAAATTATGCTAATAAAGTTTTATTCATATGAAATATACAAGCAAGAAAATTAGTGTAACAATCCTGAGTGTTAGCCTAATTAAACGTAGAATTCCTCAAATTCATTACATGTTAAAGCTGGAAGCTTCAAAATTTGGCTTTTATGAGGTTAATTATAAGAATTAATTAAAGGTTGTTCAACAGTATTAAACCTTTCCTGCAGCCATTATAACAATACAGAAGGCATGAGGGCTTTCACTACTATCATAGAGGAAATATTTGTAACACCATCCATCACATTATAACTTACCTTCAAGAAAAGCCAATTCATCTACACCATCAATCACATTATCTGAAAGAAAGTTTGCATCATTCTATTACAAACAAACTTAGTTAAATAATGTACCATAGTAGTATAGTAGCTGCAGAATAGGGTAATGGCACTATAAACGTACCACCTGCTTGAAATACACTTCTTCACTTTAATTAGTGGTAATTTTACAGATTATTTTAACTTTTAATTAGTAAAACGAAAGTTCATCTGTTCATATGGATTCTTGTATTTTGTAGAGTTACTTTGAGAATACATGAATGTGCATTCTATGCAACTGACTAGTTCTTAACGACTTGTCTTCACATTATTTATATGGTACAAACCACAAAGAAATTGATAAAGTTTTAAAATTTTACTAACTCAAATCCTTTCTTTGCACAGTTTTTCGCTTTCCTTGTGAAGTATAATGGCATGCTTCTTTAGATATATTCGATACAAATAGTTCCTAAAAGAATAAACATTCACCTGCATGAGTATTACAACTCGCCAACTCATCATTGTCAAATGGCCAAAATACTGTATTCGGACAATTGGGTTCTTTGAATTTAATATTTGTTTCATTTTTATCAACAAATTTTTTTCTCACTTGAGGATATATAGAGGGGAGGGTATACTTTTTACGTGAACGATGAATGGGCTGGGTTTTTTCGATGGTGAATGGTGAAAGCAGTTGAAATTAGCTGGTGAATTGTGAACGAGTTCTTCCACGTGAACGGTGAATGACTGAGATTTTAAAGCGTGAAAATATGACAAGTTCAGGTATGAATGGTGAATAAAATATATACACGCGAACAAAGAATAGTTGATAAACAGAAAATGTTTTACCTTCGCTCTACCTTGTAACCATGCTTTTAAGACCAGCGGCTTTTGCGATATCAAGGGCCATATATCTGGGTTTTTTGTTATACAGTGGCTGCTGGGAGCAATGATACAGATAGATTACACATCGTACCTTTCCAATAATTGGGTAGTCTTTTATTGTCAAATTTTTGTCATGTCTCTGTTTTGAAAGACCAAGAATATTAAACAGAGACAGCTAGGTTCCCTAATTAAAATGTATCAACTTATTAAGATATTGCATATAAAATTAACACTTTTTGTTTGGAAACAATCAAAGTTCAAATTATGCCCAAAAAGGGTATCATCAGAGAACAAGAAAAAGCATATAAAAATCCAAAATTTTCCGAGGGAGGCCCCTTTGACTCCCCATGTCTAAAGGAACGACCCTCCTCCCGCATCCACCTCCTCGTTTAACCAAGGCCTCAATCCCACTCCTCACTCAAGCTACAAAAATCTCCCTCCTAAAAAAATTATGAGTATGTGAATTGATTTCTTGGTGAATTGTTTTTGAAAACTGTGGTGAATGGTGAATAGCACTATTTACTGGTGAACATGAATTAGGTACAAAAATTGCTAATGAATGGTGAATTTACTTTTTTTTAAGTGGTGAATGGTGATCTGTGGGGGTACCATACACTCCCCTCTATATAGTCCTGGTTCATGACGTTCTGCTCTAGCTCTTAATAATCTGACTTGTGAGCTGTGCGCCAGGGCAAAACAAGCTTACTGCATGGTAAAAACTGAATTCAGGAGTTTCAAATGGTGAAGGGAGTAGTTGAAGTTGGATAATCAGAGAGTATCTGGACACTGATGTATGAACTGATTCGGTAGGAATTACACACATTTCCAAGTTTGGGCACTTTCACTGTAATTGGCTATGTAAGTTTCCATGACTGTTTGCACAGCTCACAATTAGTCAGATTATCAAGAGCTAGTGCAGAACATCATGAACCAGGATAGTCCTGCAAGCATGACCCTACTATGTACAGCCTACGGCTTGTCGATCTGTAGGGTCATGACCGCCTCGTATCTCAGACCAGCCGAAGTTTAAAAACACTTACTTTCCTAATAAATTCCTTGACTACTCCGATTCTTATACCACCGTATCCAGATAACTTAATCAAAGATTCAACAGCATATCAGCATAAAATCCAAAATGCGCTCTTGAAGGTTTGTTCATCCATGGTATGGATATTATGCTATATTGCGCATGCATGAAGGCTAGTAGAACTGATCGGCTGGTCTGAGATACGAAACGGTCATGACCCTACAGACAAGCCGTAGGCTGTCCATAGTAGGGTCATGCTTGCAGGACTAGAACCAGGACTATACCCTCTATATAAATGCTTAAGACTTTAAGCCTAAGTTATGGATCATTTGTTTCAGCTTCCTGCGTTCACAACTTTGAGTTTGACTGAGAAATCATCCATAAGATACTCAATAACACTACGATCTTAATGTATTTTTGTCCAATACAACAGGCAACATCGATACCTAGATAATAATTAATAATAATAATAATAATATGTATTTTCATTTGCAATTGCAAAATGATGGCAGATTTGAAAATGAGTAGTTACTAACCGTGGCCTTGCTAATAAGGAATACAGCTTCTTGGCTTGCTAACGTAATATCAGGATCCAGTTTCATAATATTTTTCACTCTGGAGAGAGGAAACTTGGATAAACGTTCAGATTTTTCAGAACTTTCATCAGTTTGGGAAACTTCTGTTTCACCTTCATTTCCCGCCATTTCTTAAAAGAATTGTGGTGGAGTAATAGTTCCTTGATATAGGTTGGATTTTAAAATCTTAAAATATAACCCATTTCATAAGCTAAATAAAGTTTAACATATTATTCTATAACATTATGTTGTTTGAAAACAGTCTGTTGCATACTTTATCAACATCACATAATTCTGAATTTTAGTAACAAAATTTATGTTCTTAGTTCTATATTGCTATTGCGGCGCACATGGCAATGTGTACGTGTTGACTTGAACAAATCAAGCAATTTACTGCAGTTTACAGAACTTTGATTAGCAGACAGAACAGTAAAACAAGAGGCCATTGCCCCAAGGGTGAAGGTGTAATATGACACACAATGAAGAGAGAAGTCATTGGTTCAAAGAGGGTGCAATCGGTCTGGGAGGTGCAGTTTCGTTCCTTCGTAGTTTTGAATTGTTTCCCCACTATTAAACTTTAGTAACTTAATTACTACTTAATTATTCTTAGTCCTGCACATATGGCCCTACTGTGCACAACCTATATACGGCTTGTGGTTATCTATTTTCCTTTTGGCAAAGTGATTAAACAGTAGACTCTCATGGTGTACCCAAGTCCACTCTGTCAGCTGCAAGGCCACTGGTGTTCTCTCCTTGTTGGAAAGAAATCTCACCAAAAGCCCTCGCCCCCTCAAGGAGAAACTTTACAACACCATGGTACGCTCCATTCTCGAGTACGGTGGTGTTGTGTGGGACCCCCCCCCCACACATATCGTGCTCAAACAAACTCGAACGTGTCCAGAGGAAGGCGGCCCGCTTTGTGACGGGCATAAAGCACAACCCAAATACCTACACTCACGCCAGTGTCAGTGCCATGCTGGACGAGCTGGGCTGGGACAGCCATAAGACCAGGCATACCCTTAATAGGATGGTGTTCTTCCACAAGCTTCTGCAAAACCAATATGATGTCCCGACCAAATATATCCCCCACAGTAGTGGGAGACACAAAACAGCGGACCAGAGGTTCGGTCTCTAACCTCATCCCCCAGTCTCACCATAAAACTCACCTCCTGCAAAAATCATTCCTCCCAAACACTACCCGTGACTGGAACTCCCTTCCCCCTCGGTTGAGGACCGTCATGGATCTCCCCTCTTTCAAGGACCAGGTCTTGGACCACCTGCGCTCCTGTGAATCTGATACAGTACTGTGTAAATTAAATGTAAAAAAAAAAAAATTTGATGACCACTCGTCAGCAGGCGTGATTTTAATGTAATTGGCGTGATGCTTTTGCGTATAGCCAATAAACCAGACAAGACAAGACAAGATTGAGCAATATACACTTGATTTATTTATTACAAACAGACCATCATTAATTAACACTAACAGAAGTCAGAATGATGTGAAACTTCCAGGAATCAGTGACCATGACATTGTGTATGTTTGTAGATATCAACATAGAACCTCATAGAACAAACTCTGCAAAGAGAAACATGTTCTTATGCAAAAGAGTAAACTTTGATCAGAACCGGAATTAAATGTCAGTGAGGAATTTTTAAATAGTTTCACTTAATTCTGCTAGCCCTGCGAAAGATATACGATTGCAATCATTCAAAAACATCATTGGGAAAGTCATGAAAGATCATGTTCCATCTAAACTCTCCTCAACCAGATTCAACCAACCATGGGTAAACTCTGACAGTAAAAGACTAACAAAAAGCAATGGTGTGCATAAGTTGCTCAAAAATATCAACATTCACAAGTCGGCCAGTCCGGATGTTATATCAGCACATATTTTGAAAGAGATGGCAGATTATACGAGTCCCATGTTAACAACAATTTTTCAAGCATCTATAAACCAAGCTGAGGTTCCATCAGAGTGGGTTACCGCAAATGTTTCTCCACTGTTTAAGAAAGGGGACAGGGCCAACACAGCGAATTATCACCAATTATCTCTTACTAGCATGTGATCTGCTCATATATGATGAAACTTCTTGAGAACTCGAACATATTATGTGATGCACAACATGGTTTTCGAAAGAAACGGTCTTGCGAATCACAACTGATACTGACTATCGAAGATTTAACAAAATCTCTGGATCTCGGTGAGCAGACAGATATCATAAAGTGTCACACAGTAGGCTGCTCAGGAAGTTAGACCACTATGGTATATGAGGAAACATCAACGCATGGATTCATAGCTTCTTGGCTGGTCGTAAGCAGACCGTGGTTCTGGATGGTGCTATTAATGACTTGCCCAACAGTGTTTTCGGGTGTTTGTCTCTTTGCCGACGACTGTGTTTTATATCGTAAGATCAAGACGTTGGAGGATTCAACTACCCTTCAGCAAGACCATGATAATTTTCAGCAGTGAGAGAATGACTGGTTGTTGGAATTTCATCCCGGTGTAAAGTGTCAAGTAATCAGAGTCACCAATAAGAGGACCCCTTTAACATTTGACTATAATATTCACAACCATATATTAGAGGCTGTAAATTCTGCAACCTTGGTGTCAACCTTCACAAGTCATTAAATTGAAATAATCATGTCCATAGTGTCTGTGCTAAAGCAAACAGCACACTTGGTGTTTTACGCAGAAATATGAACAGTTGCCCACGTACAGTTAAAGCTAGATGTTATACTACCCTAGTCAGACCTATCATGGAATACGCTTCAGTAGACTAAGTATGGGACCTTTACACATAGGACAACAGGTGCACTTTTCGATGGCAGTGATCACAGCAGAGAAGCCAGTCTATCATCTATGATTCATCAACTTGGATGGGAGTCTCTGCAAGAAAGACGTGCGAAAGCAAAGGCCAAAAACAGTCCGCATATAGAACACCATCCCCCAATGCAACTACCTCAGTTGATTCACTGGAAGCTTTCAAGTCGAGCCTTCAACACATCCAACTAGCTTGAAAACCAATGGATACCTCTATATAGTGTACATATGGTTTTGGAATTTGTTTAATTCATGCACCAGTATTTGACAGTGTTTGCACACACACACTCAAGTGCAAATTATTCTACTTAATAGCTATGCATTATAAAGGAAGAAGAAATGTGTTTTTGTGAACATTGCGAAATTTTGATTATTTTTATTAACTTAAGATAAGTAGAAGTAATTTTTCATCATTTTCGGGTACGGTATAAATCTGGGTTTACTTTTTGACATTCATCTAGGTATAAACATGGTCTGGTTTTTCAAGTCTCAATACATGACCTATCCCCTAGCTCTAAATCAAAGTGGTAAAATTTAAATGTTATTTGCAGTTGGAGTTTTATATGGAACAACCAGTGTTTGTGTTGGCCATCCATTTGACACCATTAAAACTAAGATGCAAGCACAAGTTGGTTTTGAAAAAACCGGGATGTTTAAAACTCTTGTAAAGACTGTACAAACCCAGGGAATTAAAGGACTCTATAGGTACATGGTATACTATTTTGATAAAACATATTGGAAAGATAATAATTGATGCTTTATTGGTTCATGCTAGTACCATGGCCCCAATATAAATAAAAGTCTGTTGAATGTTTTTACTTCTAAATGACTTGTTTTGCATTGTGTACTTACACACAGAGGACATATTAAAAACCTCTGTATAGAAAAACTTTAACTTACAATATTTAGCATTAAATATTTGGCTTATGAAACTAGTATGTACAGTAAGCTGCAGGCTGCCACAGTGAACCTTGTATCTGAATGCCTGCAATGGGAATCAAATTTAGCACAACTTTTACCATAATCACATGATCTTTGGGTGTAAATTTGGGTGTGCATATCATAGATGGGTTATATAGAGAAACCATTAAACAATATTTGAATGATACTACAGTGTTATTTTATCTGTTTTAGGGGCTGCATACCACCTCTGTGGGGATCAGGCATTTTCAGGTCAACACAGTTTGCTGTATTTGAATCTGTGTGAGTTCTCGTACCAACTGTGTCATAGTTCTCTGCAATTCCTTTTAAAACAACTCGGGGTCATTTTTGTAGAAGAACAAAACACATAAAATATTTAAGAAAATGTGTTTTCCATAAAAATGTCATATTGTGAATCCAGAGTTCTCTAAAAGAAAATACTTTCCAATGCATTCCATATGATCAGCAAATAGTAACAAGAGGTCTGCGGCTGCTGCAGACAGATGCCCATCATATGATGTAGTTTCTTTAGTTGTAAAGCCATCTTTGTATGTATAAGAGTTTTGAGGTTGATAATAGGGGGAAAATGTCAAATATTTGGTTTGAAAGTAAAAAAGGTGGTTTTGCTTTGTCTTTCCCGAAATAGCGTACCAAATATAAAGCTGATCAGATAAAAACCGAAGCAGTTATTGTGCGACAAAGAAATTGTTACGCACAACAAAAAATGTCGAAGATTCGTATCGGCTTTTGACCTACTTCTCAAGGTCAATTTGAAATGTCGCTTGACCTAATACACCCACCAACCTATGACCTTCGTGAATACACCTGCAAATCATCCAATCATCGCTTCGTCTTTCCTGAAATGGGCGCAACGTAACATGCACTCTCGGGTACAAACATGGCCACCAGTCGGCCATGTTAGAAGTAATCAGGGTCAAACTTATATCCGACGTGTACTTTGACCAGTACCTACCCTGTACCTAATATGAAGATGATTCGACAAAAACAAAAGCTATTAGGCCAGTACACCCCACCAACCTATGGGCTTTGTGATCCACCTTCGAATCGTCCAGTCATCGCTTCGTCTTTCCAAAATGGGCAGAACGTAACATGCACTATCGGGAAAAAACATGGCCACCAGTAGGCCATCTTGAAAGTGCTCCACATGGAAGTTACAGGCGATCGGCATTTTGACCTGTATTGCCCTGTACCAAACATAACGTTGATCGGATAAAAACTAAAGCAGTTATTTTTGCGCGACAAATAAAGTATTACGCACAAAAAGTGTCGAAGATTCGCATCTGCAATTGACCTACTTATCAAGGTCATTTTGAAATGTGGCCTCGCTTAATACGCCCATCATCCTATGGCCTACGTGAATCCACCTTTGAATTGTCAAGTCAACGCTTAGTCTTTCCTGAAATGGGCGTAACGTGAGTGCACTCTCGGGTACAAACATGGCCGCCAATCGGCCATGTTGGAAGTAATCGAGGTCAAAAATATATCCGACCTGTGCTTTGACCTGTACTTACCCTGTACCAAATACGAAGATGATCTGACGAAAGCTGAAGCTGTTATAGCGAGATAAAGAAAAGTTAAATATGTCGCCGCCGCATACCCTACGACTATATGCCCATTCACTATACATAGTGATGGGCATAAAAAATGTTTTAAAATCCAAATAATTTAAATTTAGGTAACCTGATCATGACACTGAAAAATTGTAAAATATCTTTTGTGTCATGAAATTTGTAACAGATTGATTTTCCTTTACTAGATATACCTATATGGATAATCATGCTGGGCGTGCAAGCATTCCAGGAACATTTGGTTTGCAGACGTAAGTTTGTGTGATAAAACAGTCTGCGTAAATTTTCAATACACAATTTCAATGATTGTTGCTTTATTACAATTTTGGGCGACAATGAAACAGATTTAGTGATATTTTTGTTTTAACTTATTTAGAGTGACTCATTTATAATACGAAAGATGGCATTTTTTCACATTAATTTTATACTTTTAGACGTGTTGTAGTCGCTGGGGTAATCGCATCAACTGCTCGGGCTATCATAGAAACTCCATTAGAATTTGCCAAAGTTCGACGACAAACTCAGCAGACATGGACTGTAAGAGGATTATATACAGTAAGCACCAGTTCTATAACAGTTCGTCTCCCAGCAATGTATTCTGGCAATACACATCATATTCACTGGATCTTCTGGCAATATTTTTATTAATGTTTACTTTTCAAAACTTAAAAACTACTGAAAAAACGTTATAGTGTTCCTTGTGTGAAGGGCTCACAAAATGCAGTAACTATGTTGATTTGTGATCTGTATAATCATGACAGTATTCAAGCATATTCAATGTTTTAAAAATGATTTTATATTTTGTCCCTTTTTAAGGGTTTTGGTGTGACATGGGTTAGAACAGTAGGCTTAATGACGACATATTTTATCCTTGTGGATTCGATGCGAAGACATTTTCCTGAACAGTTTAAATCTCCAGTATTAGGCCCTTTTCTTATATCAGGATTTGCTGCAACATTTGGCTGGTGGGTTGTTTGGCCATTTGAGTATATGAAGTCACAAGTACAAGGAAATTACGGAGAGTAAGTATAAATCCCACTTACTCTCTAAAAATTCCTCTCTAACAATGATACAACATGGATTCAGGAATTATACATATTATCCTACACATGTTAATTGGGGGGTTATTTATATGAGATATCAAGGAGATTAGTAATCCTAACTGAAACAAAGAAGCTTCCAGGCTGTAGTAGACATGGATTAAAAATCTAAAATAACATAATTGTATGTAAGACTGCTTTGTAGTGTAATTATGCAAATGTAATAAAGTATAGAAACTCTTCCCAGATCTCTAGTAGTCTTTACAATAATTCAAAGCGGATGATGCATTTGATTTTTCAAAAGTATTAATTAAATTTAATTTTTGGTTTTCAGTTTTTTGAGTACATTAGTTCCAATGCTTCCAGTAGGTAGCACTAATAGCAAAAATTGTTGTAGGCTTTATGAGGGCCTTGCTTGGATTGTAGCACTAGCTGTTATGTATCTAAATAGATACAGCATTACAAAGATAAGGTACATATTTTTATGGCGATATTTATGTTGTAGAAAAATGTCTGTCATCAAGCGAATGCGATTTGTGATACAAGAACGTGGAGGATTTTTTGCTTTATATCGTGGAATTGGACCAGGAACAATCCGTAGTTTTATTTCCAATGGGTCGAGTATGGTAGTGATGGCATGGGCTCAACGTAAAGTTTCTGAATTGGGCTTAAGATCATGACCGACCTATAAATGTAAAACCTCAGGGCTGGCACCTGTGGATCGAAACATTAGGTACATGCAGAAACAAATTTTGTCAGAATCTCTTTTATAGACATAATTACTAAAGACATCCAAAACTACAACTGATATTATAATACTCCATGTGCAATTTTCTTGCTAATTACATAAATATATGTATACTCTAAATATATATCCTATTATAAGAATCATTTCTTACACGAGTGTCGTTATAGCATATGAAATTAAAATACTCCACGAGTGCCAACCTTGGATATTAGCTTCCATGTTGCAGTGATTTAATATATAATTAGATAAAATTTTATTTGTTTTTTATAGTTATCAGAATTTTACAGTTCGCTTCAATTAGATTCAATGAGGGATAATAAGAGAACTAGTTAAAAGATTCTGCATCAGATATGTGAATTAATCATGTTGCAAGTTTATTATAATTTTAAAGAAGCATTTTAAGGAGAGATACAGGGTTGTAGATCAGATATTTTATCTGTGTTGTGCGTTTATGCTTTTCCAATGTCAGTGCTGTCCAACATGATCCATGTTACTCATATTTGTCTGTGATAGATTATTTTAAGTTTTTAATCCAGTTAATCTCTGACAGTAGATGTTAGGCAATCCTAAAGGTGATTACATGTTCAGGTGTAAATCGTGTTCTAGTAGTTTAAAGTTGATTAAAATAAATAAACGATTAAAGTGATAAAAATCAAAAGGCAGCATTTTTTTTGATAAAATAGTTCAGTTGTATATTAATCTGTTGAAGGGGTACTGTTGGTGCTAGACTGCATAATTCTCACTAAAACTAGAGATTGTTTTGTCAACAATAAGGACATCGCAACAAATTACTGTAAATGTATTATTAAAACAAGTCTTCTATAAATGTTTATAGTTAGCAAGTTTACAATATTGTTTTTGTAACTGAAGAATCTAGTGGACTGTGCCTACTTACTTATAATAAGTAACAAGGATAGGAAGTAATTTTTTTCCACTTTGCTGCTTATCCTATCCTTATAGGATATGCAGCATTGTTATAGTCCTTGGCGTGGCAATGTAAACAAAGAGCAATATGTAGGAATTTACCTTTTTTAGCTAATAATAATTGTTCAAAGATGAAGAAAGTGCAGACAATAAGAATATTAAGTAGAAAGGGAAATATTACTAGTGTGATTTTCAATTGTGACGTGTAGTTTTGAAGAAATAAGCCATTAACGATATTTTGGTAAATGTATCATTAGTTCTTTTTAATTAGCACTGTTTTTTTATTTGTAAATATTGTGAGTGCGTGTAAGGAATGTAGTTATTTTTAAGGTATGTAAGGTTTAAATTGTCCCATACTTTTAGAAATAATTATAAATTTATGTTAATCTTTTGTATCTAGTCTGTAATGATAACGTCTAGAAGATGCAGAATAAGTATTTTTATGCAGTAATAGATGAGAAATAAGTTATCTGTGTGATTTTTTTGTTTGAGCCTTCATTAAGAAGTTACATGTAATTAAAATTAGATAAATATGTAATTCCTTGCCTTTACCTGATCGAATATTACATCATTAACGGAATTTGCTTAGTACATCTTGATATCATATCAAATAGCACATGTTTATGTCATGTGTTAAAAAACAATTTGCTTCTAATAGTCTGATGCAGTACATCTGGATAAAATCAATGACGCAATATTTTTTGCTGATGAAATTGTTGAATCAACAACATTTTTAGAATGTGCTATAAAAACTAATAGGGATAACTGTACTGTTTAAATTACTGGCATTAATGTCAAGACAGGGATACAATTTTGTTAACTGAGGTTAGTTGTTTTTCTTCACAAAATAAAGTGTGAAAAATACAGTATTCTCAACCTTGAACTAACTAATGGTTATCTGGATTATATGGAATCTAACATTTGGATATCTTTTTAAGGTAAGTTTTCGGCTTAGATCCTCATATTTGAAGAAGTGCTTATATTTTGTTGAATAATTGATTGTAAAATTGGGATTCTACCATAGATTCTACTCAATAAATGATAGGATTTTTTTTTTAAATGTAAGACTGAAGAATAAATGTAAGGCTGCTGTTTGTGAATAAAAATTAATTTTAACAGTTCATTATCTAGCTATTATGTTAAGGTTTATATGGTACAGTTATTGTATATCATGATTTTCTCTTGGATTAATAAGGAATTGTAAACTGGTTGAGGTTCTGTTTATGAGGAGGCTTGTATTTTTTTGCAATTGGCAGAATATTACATTCCATGGGTTTTCCCATAGATAAACCAGTATGAGCCATTAAGTGCAAGAATTCATAGGTACTTGTATTTGAGGAAGTATTTGTATTTTGATAAATAAACTCTTAAAAATTTGTTAAATAAAGATCTTTAAAATTGGACTCCTACTCAAGGATGGTAGGGTGTTTATTTTGGAGAATAAATGCAAGGCTATCATCAAAGTCCTAAATGTTTTTTTCTTAAATGTGGATAAAAAATTTAACAGTTGGGCATCTACACCCTGAGTTTCTGAGCCTATAATATTTGCCTATATTGTGCAACTTTTTATGCACATGGTGCATGGGCATATAGTCATAAGCTATGCGTCGTTGTTGTCCGTTACACTTCCTTTTTATGCCCATCCACCATAGTGGAATGGGCATATTGTCGTAGTGTAGGCGTCGTCGTTGTCGTATGTAACACT
>JAOXYB010008234.1:0-20039 GCA_028565635.1 Phoronis ovalis | reverse complement strand
AACTTAGCAGAATGTCCATCAATGTCCTCAAGCATAGCCGGAATTGCGACCGACCTACACACCGTGTGTGCATTAACAATTATAAGGCAAACTTTAAGAGAAAAAGTCAAGATCTGTATTCATCATATCAGTTTATTTCGAGCTGTACAGCCGTTGGTTCCACAAATAAGGCTTTGGAGTTCTCAGTGCAGTTTCATAAAAAAAACGCACTAACATTTCGGTTAATTGCTTTTAATTTTACCTCATTGTTAAGGGAGCGTATTCGATAATTTTCCGCCCTGGCCTCCTTCACTTTTCATTACTATTTTTTGACGCGTTGCTTAGAAACGTAAGGCTAGCAACGTCATTGTCTTTAGAATCAAGCGAGTGCACCTGCTTTCTCAAATGTAAAAGCTGTATTGCGGTAGTTTTCGTTATCAAGATTTGACAGTCTTTGTCTGTGAAGGTGTTTAATAGAATGCCAGAGGAAATTTCTTTAATACAATAGTGCGATAGTACTGAAAAACAAATCCGTCATTTTGTCGGAAAACATACGCTCGATGTCTTTAACACATCAAGGTATTGGAAGTCCAGATATTAATTAACATGACAAGTGCCCTAATGACTTTCTAATCTTCCCACGTTTGGTTGCCTCGTAGCCTATCCTGTAACTTCCTTACAAATTAAATGACTTGCGTTTTCTTGAATCACCAAAAATGTCCGGGTTTTCAGTTTTTGTAGTCTGTCATAACCATAATGTAATGTAATCGAAAATTCCTCATCAGCCTTGGCAATAATACAAATTGGGCCTCAGCTTTATTCTAGGCAAAACTTCTGGTGCATAATTCAACAAGAGGGGTGACTTCTGCACACAGAGATCCTCTGTAAGGTATACATAATATCTCGAAAAACATTTATCCTAAGCCTTCAGTTAGCTAACTTTGTTAATTAAACGTGTTCTAGTATATCTGTATTCCATTGCGCCATCGTGTCTACACATATAATAAACTGTAGGCAGATGATAATAACCAATTAAAATATTCGCTTCACTGATAAGGACTCATTGATTACGAACAAATGTTAATCACTATTGTTACGTCGTTACTAAGTGATTATTAATTGTTTTTGATATTACTGTCATTACTGCTGCTGTGCTTCAAGCTGGAGAGACCAGTTTGCCAAAAAAAGAAAAGTGTCAGTACAAAAGGCAGATATAATCATGTTTGCAACGCTTGCAAATATTCAGTCTCCGACAGGTAATACAGAGATTTATACAACAATATTAATGTATTATATAATATAAAAAAATCTAATTTATGTTGCTAATAATTATTTATTTGAATTATAAGAACCGTTTTTATCTATTTGCAGACATTCAAGATTCAATGGAAACCGTGAAAGACTGGTTTTTGAACAAATGTAGCGTCAAAAGCAACAATTCGGAGGTGACAAGTCGACCGAAGATTCAAAATGTCGTTACGCCTGATAGTATTCCACAGTTCACCATTCCAGGACAGAACGACTGTGCAAAGCAAACCATAGAAGTTGCCTTGTCGGATGCCTCTTCGGGAATATCTAGTCCTACGTCACAAGTTTCAAGTTTACAACCAAGTCCGCGTCACGTGCGCTCTGCTCCAGTGAGTCCAAGTGGGTTCAGTAAAAAGAAAATGGACTTCGTTATCCACAGTGAATCACTTGATGGAATAAGTGAAAAAGACACGACTAATGCTGATCCACAGTCGATATTAGCTACCAGTTTGCCACATTTTCGTATCAAGACACCTTTTGGTCTTACCACTGTCTCACAGAATCCACACACTCGACGAAAAGAATCCCTTTTTCACGCTTCCGAGAGCACATCGGAACCTCAATCAAGAACAGGTTCTTTTCGTAAGAATGGTAATTCGTTAGGAGGCCGACCCCAATCTTTCAACAGCTATGACATGCGTAACAAGTCGAGGCGTAGCACCTCAGCTTTACGCCAGCGACGCCGGGATGTTAACTTCGTTGCAACGCCTTTGGGTGTAATGGGTAGCTCTAGCAGCTTAGAAGCACAAAGTACAGAAGACAGTCCATTTATATCAGAGCCAAGCACCCCTGAGCTGTCTCCTCGGATCGGACAACGATCCCTGTTAAATAGCTCACAGAGAATAGCCCATCGAGATAGCTCATATTTTCGGCGACGTTCTTCATTAGCTTTGGCTCGTTCCTCAGCAGAATGTACAGTTTGTAATAACTCCAGCTCAGCAGGCGACGATTCGAGTGATGAAATCACGTTTAAAAGTTCCCGGAAATCACCAAAACGAAGAAGAAGTTCGGAAACATCTGCAAATTCTACAGTACTAGCTGACCCGTCCGGCCCGGTTTGTCACTCTTGTGTTTTCAGCAGGCTTGAAGCACGACTGACGGCAGAATTAGGAGAACTGAAGTTTTCTGTTCAATATTTCCCAGCCGAAGAAGAGCTTAAAGTACTTTTAATCAAAGCCGAAAATTTAGGCGGACGAATGAAAGCAGACGACGATATCAGTACTTTTGCTAAAGTCAGCATTCTTCCCGAAAAATCTCAAAAGCGAGTTTCAAAAGTAGTGAAGCGTGCGTGTGATCCAGTGTATGACGAACTAATGTATTTTCAAGATATAAGTCCAGAAACAATCGAAGACGTTACAATACGTATTAAAATAATGCAGAAAGGGCATAATTTGAAGAGCGACAAAGTCATTGGAGAAGTGAACGTGGATTTGGCTGCCATTGATTTAAGCAAAGAAAATAGAATGTGGCGAAATTTACAACCAAAAGCAGAAACAGAGGTATGCATTGTAATACGTATAGCTTGAGACATAGTTTATTTCTTGCAAGCGTTCCCGGCTCATATATAGTTAACTTTTGTTTTAGTTTTTATACCAACAACCAAAACCTTCATCAGACCTATGCTTATGTAAGATATTGTTTTAAAATGAATGGTGAGCCCAATCTCCACTAAATAAAGTACATTCTTATCATATAATTTCGCACTAGCATAACGCTCCAAGTATTATAGATTTCTCCGTCTCTTCAAAGCATGTAATTGTTATAAGTTCTCTACACAGTGCTATTGTTATTACAGAAATATAATTATCACGCATGAGTCATATCAATAATTTGGATACACTAAATATTTTATACCACAGAAAAGTCTACCGTTGAAATTTTAACTAAGGCATTAGATTTATCTTTTCGTAATTGAAATTTCTAACATTACAAAAATAAATCATATTAGATGCAAGCGAAGGCTTAACAAGCAATCTAACTTATCAATTTGTGGTCGGCATGGCAAAGATAATGTCAGAACACAAGATTCAGAGCACCTCTTGGCTGTATTAATTTAGTGCAAAACATTGCGTTCTGTTTGATTTGCTTTTTGCATTCCTAATAGTTAAATCTATTTTAACGTAGTAACTAAGCAGATAATTAGGAGTTAAATTATTGATTTCCTGTTGTCGTAATGAAGAAGATAATGAATCTTATGAAAATGATATCCTTTTAATTTTTAAATATTTTTACTCTAAAATGTTTCTTTTAACTTTTACATTAAGACTTTTTTATGTTTATATGCTACTTGAGTGCAAAACTGTAAAACAACCTGTAGAATCTAAAATGAATAAGAAAAATTAAATATATGAGAGAGGAACGTTTGTAAAAAATAAAGAATGCGACAAGTTTCAAGTTATATGTTAAAAATTAAAGTATAGCAAGAGGTCCTATCGCTTACAGTGGTATTCTAACTGCGCAGTATATATGTTCGGTATACCTCGCTTGGGTATTGCAAACTCAGTCTTTACGTACACATCTGTAGGTGCACGATCGATTTTGTTTCGAGATAGCGTGGAGCCTACATTTTGTTATGATGTGTTATGATAGTAACGGGTGTATATTATATAAATAGCAATATGTACAAAATTGCGTGCCACATTAATATAATACCTCTTATTCAGAAAACATCGCCATCGGAAGTGCAACTTTATTGTCACACATTAAACAAATCATTAATATAAAATTATACGACTTATATATTACTATATGTTACGATTATTGTTTTAGGATGTCGGGAAGCTTGACATTGCCGTATGTTTTGAACCAAAGGAAGAACGCTTGAGAATAACTGTTAACCATGCGAAACGTCTTTTAAGACATCCAATCACAGGTGGTGCACCAGGTAAAAATAATTAAATCAATTATACAAATATGCACCTGCGCGAGACTATAGTGCATTTTAGACGTCGCCTTTAATAGGTGTGTGGCGAAAATGAAAATTTTGGTTTGTGGTAATAACCAGCAAAAAAGCGAATTCAATGTATCTCACAATTCCGTGATTTCGACGCGCTTCTAATACATCACCATGGGTTATGCCGCGCATCTCTAGGAAAGGGGATCATAATTTTACGTTATAATATATATATACACACATCCATTAGATATTGCATATAGTAATATTAGTGCTACAGCCGTAATAACTTTTAGCAACAGGGGCTATAATGTTACGTTATAATAAACACATCATGTACATAATTTCTCCAGTAATGGAGAGGCCATAATTGCATGTTATAATGCACATACCCATAATTTATTGTTACAGTAATGTCAACTAGGGGTCTATAATTTTACGATGTAACAGAGCACCCATAATTTATATTGTTATCCCAGACAAGGGGGATATTATTTTACGTTACAATACGCGCACCCATAATTTATATTGTTACAGCAATTAATATCTCCAGAAAGGAGTTATAATTTTAAGTGCACTCATCTATAATTACAGTTATTTACTGGTGATAATGGATCTAATTTATGTTGTTACAGCAATTTTAGAAAACATTTGAGCCGCACTGCGACCTCTGATAAAACCATAAGATCAGGCTACCCCGGGGTGTTAGCAATTTGCAAAGGTGAAACATATCAATGGCGCGGTTTCAGTTGCGTCACGATCTGTGGTCACCATGTCTGCTTTCAATTTCAAGTCTCCTGCCTTGGTTTTATTGTATCAAATTACTTGGTCAGGTGCGATATCTTGATTTATGGGAAAGGCAGAACAATTTGTTTAATGCATCAAAATGGCATAATGCGGTTTTGATTTGTGAAAATGTAGAGTAAATGGATGTTTTCAAGAGCACCTGCGAAAATACCGAACTAATCAAATCCGTGCTATGCCAAGGATAAACATGCAAGTCATATCATAAGTTAAATATATTTTTTTTTTATTTCCAGACACTTACATTAAAATAACCGTACGACAGCCTGGTCGCTCAGACGTTAAAAAATCAACGGGAATTCGTAAAAATGTGTTAAATCCAGTGTTCAAAGAAAGTTTTATTTTTTCAATATCTCCAAAAATTGAAGATTTGAACTATACTGCCGTCACCTTAACGTTGTACAATCATGCAAAACTGCGTTCAGATGGCGCCATGGGTCAAGTGCGTCTTGGATATGGTTCTACGGAGGAATCTGAATTTGAACATTGGAATCAAGTTTTACAGAAACCGGGGCAAGAGTTAACATGGCAACACACGTTAATGGAACCTGAAAGGCAGCAATAAAGATAACAGTTCTGCCTATATAATCATCTTACTACCCGTTACTACGATCCCGGGTTACGATATAGTATGTGTTGGAACAGGAGCTCCGGATAGGGCCCTTTTAGAATCCTGTTAGATTTCAATTTTCGTCCACTAAGGGATTTTACGAGAAAATGGGGCATTAAAAAAATATCAATATTGTTTCAAAACATGACTTTTAATTAATTACTACTAATCTTTCATTTACATTTTCCAAATTTGTGAAAATTCAGAAAGAATTATGTGTTAATTTATTCATTTCATAGAAGAATTAATGCAATTTGAATCAAAACATACGTTGTTTTACACGGGTTTTATACGCATGAATGATTCTTTGTTAGCACATAGGTCTCCTAGTGGCGTAATTGAAAACTACAATTGGAAACGTTCTTATTCCAATTAATACCAAAGGATTTATAGATGATTATACTGGATATGCATTTGAATTTGTGATAGAAGTATACATTACTTTAAAGCTATAAGCTGTATAAGTATTATAAGAATAATATTATGGCATGGTACTTATGTGGTGTAATGAAATAACTAACAGTCATTGATGTGCACCGGACATGAAAGGTGCGCACGCAAGTTGCATAAACCTTGTAATAATTATTCAATATTGTTGTTGTTGTTTCATTAGGCTGTTATGAAATGTTGTTAAAACTTCACTGACAAGCAATTTTGATAATTATAGACACATTTTCGTTCCATGTTTTCAATTATCATATACATGTAAACTTTGTTATCAATTTATACTTACTGTGATATTAAATATGAGTTTACGATATTTACTAAATGGTGTTACAGGCTTGTCACATTTCTATTCCTTTTACATTATTTTTTTGAATTCAGCAGCGATTTCTATCTACGCACACAGTGTTCCTGCTGTTATGACCATGCGGTATAGCAACATAGGTATAACAATTACGTCTGGGTAAGAAGTATAGTCGATGACAAGAGAATTAAGATAAGAAAGTGTATGCACCGTGAAATAATGAATCCCCGTATAACATTGCCACTGAATTGAAAAGCTGCGTTAGCGCCACCAGCTGCCACATATATAATTAAAACGCCACGGTGCGGTGGAATGCAACAGGCTCCAGAAATATCCTTCTGTTGATCGTCAATTTCTTAATGAAATGTTATTCATAGAACTCTGGTTTTGAGTAAACCACCCAAAGTCGTCTATACAATGACGAAATATATTCCGCTAGTGGGACGCCAAATGCGGTGAACGCTATCTTCATAAAGTGTTGTCAGCATTTTTCCATTTGGCTTTGCTTGAAGAGGTTTCGTAATCAAAAGCATTGTCTCACGTTAAAACAGATTCCCAACATATTGCATTGTCAGTACGAATGTCATGACAACTTAAAACGATACCGACATTGCATCGTCCATTTACAGGTACCCATTCGGATACATTTTTCACAAATGTTTAGATGTATTGTCCACGAAATGTTTCTGTCTTCTCCCGATCCGATTACTTTATAAGAAAACATGCCTTCTCAAAGTATCGTAAAGATGCTTTCGATTAGCACTGCACGAAAAGCTAGATATGCGTAGAGTATGAACCGATATATATATACACAGAAATGCGTTGGAATACACTAAAGCATATAGCAGGATTTCATAAGAATAATGTACAGAAATTCCGGAATGTAACTGTTCCATATACGTAAGAATACGTTATCATTATTCTTAGCATATTCCTGCGGAATGTTTTTAACGCATTCTGTATGTATATCTCGGCATTTGTTCCATAAACGTAGAAATGCATACAAAAGGAATTCTGCGTATTCTATGTCTTTTCGTGCAGTGCCCGCAGCCCAGTGTAAATTGGTTGCTTCATACAAAGCAAGTCGTCTTAAGACAAACAACGTTTGGATAACAATTAAGAACCATAAACAAGGTATTCATCATCTCAGCTATAATTTTGCTTACAAAGTTACGTTATTTCAACTGGCACTGTATGTCTTAATTTACACTTCTTAGTATTTACTATTCGTTTCATAATTTTAAAATTTTTGCTATAAATTCAGAAAAAAACATCTTCAAAACACCTACATCAAAGTGAAAACGAGATAAAGACCTAATATGCTTTTCAATTTTTTCCAGAACATATTTCTTCCTAAAGAAAATGTAAAAACTGGGCGAGAATTTTATTCAGTAAGACAGCTTGCAGCAGGTTTCTCACTAGGCGGATCAAAGCTTGCTGTTTTGCCATGTTACATTTCCATCCACGTTTTTAACATTTGCGAAATGTTTGCGAAAAACTGTGTTTTTGGAAAAGTTAAAGTGTAGCTATTCAGATCTCTGCCGTTTTCACTTTGATATAGCTCTTTGGGAAGTTCTTTTGTTTTTCCCGAAGTTATCACAAACATTCGATTCTTTATATCCTTTTACGAGACGAATAGTAGTTTAATTAATAACTTTGATAGTATGATTACTACCGCTTAAATCAAATGTACTTTTTTCAAGTAGGAATAAGCTTAATTATAATGAAACACTTAAATATCAGCTGGTATTTCACAAGGAGTCATAGTTCCCGACTGTTTCTATAGAATATATCTTCCGGCAGTAAACTCCAGTCCTTTAGCATATGTTGCTCAATCATCCCTTAAGATCGATCTGTTTACCGGGAATAGTTCAAGCTGAATTACTTTTAACGACTTAATTTTATTAGTCCCAGACTGTTCTACAATACTTAATATAATGTATTAATAATGTCCTTTCTTTCGCGGGGAATTAACTATTATAACTAATACGACATGTATTCCGATACTCCTATTTTTTTTGGACAATCGTTAATTAGGGGCTATTCAGCAACCTTGCAGGAAATCAAGAAAACTAGAAATAATCCTAATAAAAAGCCCTCTATCTGGTATACGACGCTTCTCGTATTGTGGAGAGCCATGTATGACATATATACGTCCTACAAATGTTTCATTCCTAATATCATGAATTATCAGCAGGCAGATCGTGAAAGGAACGTAGACAGGGAATTCCCCTGGGGGCACTGTCATTCAAAGTCACTATACATATATGTGCCGCCCTATAGGCCCCTTTTTTCAGCTCCGGCATTTACCACAGGGTGTTTTTCACGCTTCTCAAAGACTTTCTTGTTGGATATTTGGTCATATTTACCACAGGGTATATTTTCAAAAACATTCGTTTACAACAGGGTGTATTTCTTGGAAAATGCATTTACGACAGATATGAAAAGTTAAGGTTCGTAAATTTTCCCATGTTTATTTAACAGGGTATATAATTTACAAGTGAATTTTACACAGGGCCTTTTTCGGGAGAACAGGGAATTTTTTGATCATATGCATGTTTTTTTACGACAAGGTATATTTTTGGTGATCTTTATTTACCACAGGGTCAGGGTTTTTTATCTTGGGCCGCACACCCCTACCAACTTTTTGTCAAGTGCCCCCCCCGGGAGGAATTCGCACTTATAAACAACAGGTCCAGGAATTTGTGCGTGTCTCTTCTCTGTCTGATGATTCATGAAATATAAGGAATCATTGCGACTACAATGATAATATCCTTGGTATAACGTGATTTGTATAAAGTCATGAATAGCATACATATACTCATATATCTACAAAATACTGTAGGCCTATAATTCATTTTATTTATTTACATGCAACTTGCATAACATGTAGTTCATTGTATATGCGCGAGTTATGTATTATATTGCGTAGAAATAAACAAATACTAGAGACTAGGAATAATGGTGACGTCATGAAAAAGTGCATGGACTTCTCTTCGGCACAACTTTTGAATATTTCGTTTTTAGCGCAATACAAATCGATATACAACCATGGCTTTTAAAACATGTTTAGTAAATCAATGGAACTTGTACATCACTTATTCCCATGTAAAATCAAATCCATTGTGCCTATGTAATTTATTTAGAGTGCTTTTAGCAAAAATCACAATTTTTGAATATTGACCTTATAACTGTACTGGTTCCCACCATCCCAACCATATATGGATTGATCTTCAGGGTTGTACGACAACATTTTGTTTCTCTGATTGGGAAGTAAAATTCCCAGTTGTACGTCAATATTTTTGTCATCGTACAAGTCATACGCATAGCTAATGGCGGCTTTTTCCTTTGAGGTGTCTTGAAGTAGGTAAAGAACACCAAAAGCAATGAAACCATTGCCATAGCTGCGGTGATTTAGAGCCACATTCCATGTTTTGATGATACGCAGAGAATCCGGTTCTAATTTAGTAACCAACAAATTTTCCATCACTGTGGCTGATCCATAAATTGCCCAGATACCGTTTTCGTCTGCGGCAAGATCGAAGTAGTTGTACTTAGTTGTGTACACATAACGTCCACTTGTATATTCCGCATTTTGAAGTTCCAATTCAGCAACACGTCTTTTAGATGCAAGACGGTATCGAGCAAGACGATTAGAACCTGAAAATGAAATTTTCATATATTTTAATGCAAAACCCTTGTTTCCTATTCCTGTTTTAACCCCAAGATTCTACCAGTACTGCTTTATTCATAGGACGGTATTAAGTTTTCAAAATTCACTTTTCTAGTCTTACGATTGGTATAATAATAATAATTCCGATATTCGAAGACTACAGTCTTTAGTTCCAACTGAGACTTATAAATCACCCCGAGTAGATATCGGTCATATCAATCTGTCCTCAAACCTAAAATAAACTTAGTTTATTTAACGATTCCGCTGTGACATTTTTGCACACTTTCTACCTGACACGTCACATCAGTTTACAAAAATGTGATATCAACATGGTAAGAAGACTATATACACATTGTCTCTCAAAGTTGCTTTTGGATATTTATATGTACTACAAGTATGCCATAAATGGTAGTAAAATGTAGATGTTAAATTAAGTAGTTATTAACTGTAGTGCACATGATGTACAATAAATGTTAGGATGTAATAAACTTACCTCCTCTTTGGTAATAAAATGATCCAGCATAAATCAGGTGACCTGTTCCGAAATAGGTGTCTTTAAGTTGGTAAACATTGTCTGCTTTGTGATCCTTGAAAGACTAAAACAAGGTAAAGAAACTTCAAGGATCTTCACTGAACATCAAAACAGTTACAATTTGAAATCCCTATATATGTAAGCATCGCAAGCCTTAACAGTACGATGACAATTTCATCATAATGTATGTAACGTTATATATTGCTTCGCCACAGTCTTCACAGACCGTTCCAGTTTCTATCGCGCAAATGTACAATTGAATGTATACTGACAGCGTTACTGCACGGTCTTCTCAGAAACCAACATCGCTAATCACACGTCCGCATCTTATTAAAACTAATTTAAACTATACGCGTGCTTTGTTATAATATAGTAATTTACCTGCAAGTTAGAATACTCATACAGCCTTTTACCATTTATATGAGGAGTGTACCAAAACTTCTCTCCGTCTTCAGACTTTTGGGGTTTGGTGTCTTTCATCCAAGCGCCCCATGTTGTCTTTGTATGCTTCTTGAACACTGGTCTATTTATTTTTTTAAATATGGCGTCTGTGAATTATATACATTCAGTAAGTTGTACATTTATCCATCGAAGGAACAAGTTTGGAAAGTTGCCAAATTTAAAACTGCCTATACATAGCTTCCGACGACAACCATTTTGATGCTGATGATATTACGACGATTATGATGATGATAATGATCAACGATGAATAAACAAAGGTACAACATAAACCATCTACATATGCCATCATTACACGTATAAAGCAAACTTGGATCCAAACTGCCAGGACATATCGGAAGAAATACACGCTTTAGCTTTAAGCAATTCTTGTTTATTTAGTACAATCATATAAATGTACATTCATTATTTTATATGTGATTTTTTTTCACATTACACATATTTTAGTATTGCTGTAATGATACGCACTAACCTTGTTCTCTAGGAACCAATTTGATTTCATTTCTGCCTTCTGTCTCTGACACATTTACATTCACAGAAACATTTATCGCTTTGTCAATCACCAGTGTTGCTATAAATAGAACACCAGAACACATTAGAAAAGTTATTTTATGGTAGTACCGTGTGTTTTCCGCGGGCCTTCTGCAGTAATGCCTTGTTAACAATCATTTGAAGCATTTTCCACAAGAATTGGACCTTTTCTGCCGATACGAAATTTATTTATTTTTGCACTCCTCGTTTAAAAACCTTACTAGGTATCAATTTAGGATTTCGTCTTTTATCAATACCTTAAGTTCTAATACCGACTGATTTTTGACTTTGAAATTTAATTATTACAATTTTTGTCAATAAAAGTGTACTACCACGCTTCATAAAATCCCTAAACACTTGCTTAACATCAGTCTGAATAAATTCATCCGTTAGTGTTCCGTACCTTCTCAACTAAAGTCGTTAGTTGAAGTGAGCATGTGCGGTGCACTTTTGCGGTGTCATTTTGTTGTCCCTGATTTCCTCTAGCTCACACGGCAGAGGGATGAAATATTTTAGAGATTATATTATCAGAGGTTCAGAGATATAGTACTTACTTCCATCACAAGCCTCCCCTTTGTCACCCTTGTCACCTTTTGGTCCTGGTGGCCCTGGTGGACCACGCATATCTTCTGACGTCGATGAGTCCCTACCTGCAACAACAAAGGAAATATAAACTAGATTGTGTTGTATCATACGGCGAACCAAGTATGTGGCTTTCAGCACAAAGTTTAAATATTTGATCTAAGTTTCGTTAAAATCAGTCCAGTACTTTCCGAGTTGACGTCAGGCCATGCTGGTACTTGCCAACGTCATATCCCGGGGTTGGGAAATCGGTGTAAAAACAATATGCCTTGTTGTTAGAAGCCATTAGTTAATACAATTGAAATAGAAAGTTTTCATACCCAAAATTATCAAATGCCTGTGTTCTAGCATGTACAATTATAAATCTCCACTGTCGATAATAAACTTTCGAAATCGCTTCTTATAGACTAGTACAATTTTATTACACTGCTCATCTGAACATGATTATTAATTATATTTTCCTCATTATGCATTGACTAAAAAATACATATGATCGCTCGTGAACACATCCAGTCAGGTGTTGATTTGTTATGCATCAAGATGGACTTTACATTCGTATACGTTTACTGTGGGGATACATATACTTGCAAGGGTTTTCTTTTTGTACAGCGGATTTCCGCTATAGTGTCAAACTATGAGCCACATACGCCTATGGGGAACTTATAATGGAGATTTGCAAAATGCAAACTTTCCCGGGAAAAAATCTCATTTAAAAATTCAACATAATAACATACGATTTACAGGGTGTCGTAGGGGTATGGAAGCGATCATATAAACAAACTGATTAATGCTCGAGATAGATTAAGAAACATTATAACATGATCCTGTATTAACCATATAATAAAATTATAACTTCTTGGTTAGATTGTCTATATAGATATTGTTGCTTCTAGTAGTAGACTACCTGTTTTATAGCGTGTTGTCATCACAGGGAGCAGACATCAAAATAAAGAAATTGAAAATGTCTGTGTTAGGTGCGGTATCGTTTTGGCGTATAATAGTGTAGTTGATGCTACTGGGGCTCTTATTATGGTATATTATACAGTGTATCATTATACAGTGTATCATTTACCTCGAGAAAATCCACTATCCTTAAACATGACAGCTAAATGTAAACAGAGTAAAATCACACCTATGTAAATGTTATCAAATTTGCGATTAAATATAAATAAAAACAACTAAATTTATACTCTGAATTGCGAAGAAATCATCATTTTCATTATACATATCTGCCGAATAGTTACTATATTCAGTTGGAGGGAACTGTGACTGGAGCAATAAGATCGTTAGAACAATTTGTTTTTAATCATATTAAGAGCTAAATCTAATATATTAAAAATACTTACGAATTCCAGGTTCTCCTGTAACGAATAAAAATGAATATAACAGTAACATTAAATTTAATATGCATTAATATACAATATTTAAAATTGCCTTATGGATATAATCTTAATACAATGAGATACTGAATAACAAAATAAAACACATGAATAAGCGGCCTTACGAAAAATAATTTTGCTTACTGGGTTAATGTTAACGCTATGGTAAGAATTATTATTTTAGCTTGATCCTGGTACTCAAAGATAAACATAATTTTACCTATATAGTTAGTCAAAATAAGTATATATAAACTGTGTTTTTGGCTTCTTAAACCATTTTAACCAGGTAAATCCACCTATGGAACTCCAGAGACAGCTGTCGCCAACTCATTTTTAACGCGTACTAATATAAAAATAAGGCCAAGTCGAAAAACATTTTTTTATTCATAATTGCTATATCTATAAATCATTCAAATATGCACATTATATAATACTTCTAAGTGTCATTTTGACTTTTCTGATTTGAAATGTTCACAAAAAATTTAGAAATGGTTTAAGAAACCAAAAACACAGTTTATATTTATTTTGACTCACTCTATGGATGGTCTGTCATTGAGCAAAGTCAGGATTACTGCCGTTGATCTTTTATGACCTCCATAACGGTCCACCTCAATTATATAACCTCTAAATGACATTTTGACCTCAAGGTCAACACTAGTCTACCCAGGAATGTTACATCATAAGTGCGGCCAATTCTGCTGCTTTATATATAACTTGTTTAAAATTAGAAAAATAAGAAAGCAAGAACGAAAATGTAGAAACAATAGGATCGATAGCTGCCTACAGCAGCAACCATAAAAAGCACAGTGATACTAAATTGAACTACTACTAATCAGTACTAGTTAAACCGCAGACCAAAAACATGCACACATATGCATTGCAAGTTGGATACGTCATGTACCAGATCTGTAACTGATGAACAAACATTTTAACTTGCGCGAATAGACACTACAACAAACGTGCAAATTCTAATGTAGCTGGTTGATACCTTTTTCACCCTTATAACCGATAAATCCAATCATTCCCTTGTTTCCCTTATGCCCCCGCTCTCCTTTTGTCCCCGCTGGTAGGTAAGCGTGTAGATGACGTAATACAAGTTATTATTAAATTATTATATAATAATTAAAAAGTTACTGTACGGTCGTGGGTGTACTTTTATCCCAAACTACTAAACAGAGTATATTCCTACAATAGTTACGATTGACGAGGAAAATTAAAATTAAAAGTTAATTTAACCTCGCGATGCAACAGTCCAAATTAGGACTTATTTATAAATATTAAACAAAATAAAGAAGATTTTAGCATGAACAAAAAAAATTAAAACGGTTGTAACAAGTCCTACTTTTTTATTTATTCTAAACTTAACAATTTACATATTTTGATTTTGCAAATTGCACAATTTACCTTAAGGTCATCTTACCTTTACATGTATCGCATGTAGCATCAGAACCAGGTTTCCCCTTGGGCCCCATCAAACCAAGTTCCCCAGGATCTCCTGGCGTACCTTTTTTACCACGTCTACCATTAGTACCGTTGAATCCTGAGTATTCAAAGAAAATAATAATCAATAACTTGTATATAGTTTGTGTACCTAATTCATTGAGGCAAATTTTAAAATGTCAATACTAATGAATTACGAAACTCAGACATTTCGTAATAATATTGTAAAAAAATAATATTGTATTAAAGTGAAAACGAGATGGCCAACTAAAGGGAACCGACACATACAAAAAGTTCCCAACATCCAATTCATTGAAAGAAGTTGTTAAGGATTTTGTATGAGAATTTTACATAGCAAAACATTTTGCCCACCAGGTGGATTCACAGGTAAAATGCAAATTCATCAAACGAGTTAGCGGTTTTGCTTTGTAAAATTTCCATTCAAAATCTGTAAACATTTTTTAAGAGAAATTGGAAATTTCTGAAATTTAACTCTTCGTACTAGGTGGTTATCTCATTTTCGCTTTGTCATGGTATTTTTGTGAACATTTGATTTTTCTCCAAATTATTACGAAAATTCCAATTATTTATTTATTATGGGAAAAATAGTACATACCTTGAGGGCCTGGTGGTCCCTCTGCTCCTGGTGGTCCCATGGGCCCAGGTTCCCCTGTAGTTCCATTGAAACCAGGTAAACCTCTAGGTCCAGGATTACCTGGAGAACCCTGCAGACCTGACAAAACATTAAAATTAGTTAATTATTAAGTGAATATTATCTTTACACGGTATCAAAATCTATACTCAGTATCAAAATATTTACCCAGTATCAAATGCACGTACACAACAACGCAAAAATGATGTATATTTTAAAACTACAATGAGTTTTCGACACTTTTTAGGGACTCTAATGATTTTTTCTGCTCGTATGTATAATAGTATACAATCAAAGCTTAATGTGTAAAGATATTACAAAAATAATATATGCAGAAAACAGTCTGAGCACAGACCAATCCTAAAAGCGTAACGGACTTCGAATTCTGTTTAACAATACCGTTTTCAAGTATTTTTATTAACGGGTATATGATTGCCCACATTTTATTTGATCGCCCCCCCCCCCCCCGGCTCATTGGACAGCATAGAAATAAAGTTAACTCAAGTCTGGGACACGTGTATCGTAATACCAAGAAACTTGTGAAAACATTCTGCACTCAGTAAGTAAATTTTAAACCTTTTTTGAACACATTATTCGCTTACATTTTATTATTGACCTTTGACATTTATAAGGTAAATAATACAAGGGTATATAAAAAGTGCATTACAGTTAGCTAAATTCAGCAAATATGCCCACACTAAAAGTAGTGTGTTTGACATGCAGACAACAAAACAGTTAAGTAACATATGTACAACACCAAATAACCTGGTTTGCCAACATATCCGGGAAAACCAACAAGACCTCTCGCGCCAATCCTTCCTGATTCTCCTTTTTGACCTTTGAGTCCTGCAATTTCTTTTTCCATAGCTATGTGCAATTTAGAACAATTATGCATAAAACTACGAAAATATTATGATAATAATAATGTTCAGTTCCGGAAAGGGCATTTAAAAAATTTATTGGCATGTTATTAACAAGAGTAGAGAGTCAATAACACGGATCCGGCATTAACCCGAACGTACTTTGCACAGAAAGGATTTTTTAACGTTTTGGAATGCATACAAATACAAGCAATGTTCATTAATGCCATTCGAAACTTTTCTATAAATAAATTTCAATCTAAGAGTTAAATCTTATCTGTTTTAAATTATATTACCAAGCGGACAATTGTATCTGATGCGCACCTCTGATGTCTAACGTGTTCTACCTAATCTGTTCAAACCACTTTACGAGTCATATTCATAATGTATAACAATCACCATTAGTTTTAATTAAAAATTAAATTAAAACAATATAAAACATGAAAAGGTTCATGTAGGAGGATACAGAATTTCACAGATATACAAGAATGATTATAGATATTTCGCTACAATTTTGCGTATATGTTACTTATGTGCATATGTACTGCATGTCATCCAACTGTGATACCTAATGAATTAAGGTGTTCGTGAAACAGGTCACTACAATTTATTAAATATGCAAAACTAATTAAAATTATCAAGAAATTACGCTAATTGGATTGCATTCATGGATATATAATTAAGTAAAGATATTTTGATCGTACTGCACGTCAGCGTACTGTGCTGTACTATGCGACAACAAATGAATTAAGGTTATAAAACAGGTCACTTACAATTACCACCATTAATGCTTCAACCTACACGTTCTTATGAAGTATTTTATGGACGTCAGCACTGTTTCATTACATTGCTTAAGTATTAATGAGTTGTGACGTATTTGTTAATTGTTTTAATTGTTTTGTTAATGGCCGGGAAGGTGAGTGAGAGCACGGTATGACTTAATACACGCGTGTGACTAAGAAAAGGTGAAAACATTTACAATATCTAAATATGCTTTGTTATAGTTATTTAACGTGCATTCTTTACCTGCTAAAGCGTTTCCAGGTAAACCAGGCTCTCCAGGCGTCCCATCTCTGCCAGGTAGACCTTCCGGTCCAGGTTCGCCCGGTAGACCAGGTTCTCCTCGTTCACCTGGTAAACCTACACAATACAGTTACTATTAATTACGATGCCTACATGTATAGGCCCGCGTATACCAGCAGAAGTTGCTAAAACTTCAAGTTAGCATATATAAGGGAGCAAAAATATCGTAAACAGTACTTGCTAACGGCACATTGGCAGGCCTGTAGACATTTATTGGATTTTAAGATTTAAGACAACAGGTGGCACTCTCAGCTTACGTACGTTTAATTGAATTCTCAAATTATCATGCACGTATGGATGATTAGAAAAAAAGTAAACTTATTTGGCAAAATGTTCATGTTCATGTCCAACGGCTGCGAAGTTAAAATATAGAGTTATGCTATTTGAGAGAGGGTTCGTTAACTAAAAATAAATTTACAAACTTGTGTTGGTAGCTTATAAAATGTTACAGCATTTTATAGACATCATAATTGTTTTAGCAATAAGGTCATGTGAAACAAAATTAGAAGAAATCAAGTGTTTAAGGTGAAATGTTGAAATGTTTTATTTGACTTAAACATATTTTGATACGTAATTTCCACCAGTACTCTGCAATGCAAGCTAGTTTCAATTTACACAGGCGCCATCTATCGGCCAAATGAGCATTTTGTATATAAAAAAGTGCAAATGCGATTTTAAAATCTAATCCAGTTTCATGGTATATGCCTGCAGAGTAATAAAAAAATTCATAATAACTGATACTACATCACAACATTTAGCGTCTAACTGTATACGACCGACACACCTCATACCGGCCATCTCTCAACAAATGTACCTGATCTCGAAATCCTTCCGGGGGAAAGGAATGCTTTTTGTATAATAGAGAAATAGCTAGTAAACAAGTTTATTTTTATGAAATCGGATATTTGATATGATTGATAGTAACAGCGTCCATGTAGAATAAATAATATTTCATTAATTTACAGACACATTTTGAAAACCATCTGGCGTGCACGTATCAATGAGGGCTGTAGGGGGGGTATCGCGAGCAGCGAGCATTTGGTCTGTTAAGTACGAGCAGCGAGCATTGCCTTGGTCTGTTAAGCGCGAGCAGCGAGCATTGTATTTGGCGAACATTATTTTGGATGTTTTCTTTAAGTTTAGTGAACTATTTTGTTTTGACGGTTTTTTTTTTTGGTTGTCGATGTTTTTTGGCGACCGTTTTTTTGGGAACCGTTTTTTTTTTGGTTGTCAATATTTCTTCTTAAGTGCGAGCAGAGAGCATTGCCGATTTTTAAGTGCGAGCATTGTACCTTGGGGGGTACCCCCTACCCCCTCATCAATGTCTTTAACATGAGTGCGTTTAGATTTGTTTTGATATAAATCAGATATATCAATACAAGAGAAATCAAGTTCCCATATATAACTTAGCAAACTTGATGATTACAAAATGAATGTGATATATCTTCTCTTAAAAAAGTGTTGGTTAGTATTTTGAACCTACCATCATATCCATCGGATCCCTGCATTCCTCGAACGCCAGCATCTCCCTTTTCTCCTTTCTGTCCGTCATTACCAGTAGTCCCGGGTAAGCCTAAAGAACGATAACAAATTGAGCCGTTTTCTTTACCCCAGCGGATTTAATTATATAGCAACATGGTAAACGCTGGTAACTGCAACACCAGCTTATTGTTATCATGTGCATCATTTACAGACTTCCAGGACCCGGTTGCATAAAACGGCCCCATCCCCTTTACACACAGCTAGTCTTGAGCTAACCTCAAGTTTCATGAAACTGAGCCCAGACGTCTTGCATTTTTCACATGGCCGGGCGTTACAGGCTACTTCTCAATCTGGGGTAAGTTATGCATAACATTAGAAAAGTAGTGAGCGGAATGCATATTTTATAATAACTGTGCACAAGAATAAATTTGTTTATAAAAAATTGATATGAAAGGATGTCGAAGGCAAACTTTATTGTACGCTGAGAATCTTCAAGTACAAACCTGTTTTGTTGAGTATTGCTTTCTCCGTTAGATGTCACTCCCTTACCATATTTTCTCAAATAATCATCCGTTTACAAGAAGGTGTCTTTTTGGCAGTTATTCGAGGATGTGGTCATTGGAACAGGAAACGATTATACGAACAATCATATTATTCTAAAACTTTTTCATTGTTCAGAAAAAAGAAAATTTGTAACATAAACCTACCATCTATTCCAGGTGCACCTGGAGGACAATAATCTTTTGTAGCCTTACAGAAGCCTTGCAGTGCAAATAGCTGAAAAACAATAATTGAAAATGGGTACAATGATAGACTAATAACAAAATATAAGGACAAAGCTTCTTAGCAATAAAAGCAGGGCTGCTGTTACCGGCTGCTGTTATAGGCTTCTGTGACCTTTGCATAATATGTAAATATAACCCTAACCGACTTTTCAATATCATTTTTGAACTAGATAGCCTTTTAGCAAAGGCAGGGTTGCTCATATTGGCTTTTATGAACGTTACCTGATCTCTAAATCACC
>JAOXYB010008123.1:0-15171 GCA_028565635.1 Phoronis ovalis | reverse complement strand
AGACTTGACCAGAATGTATACTTTGTCGTAGGCTTACATTTAAAGTTTATTCATTACCTGACTTTCTCGAGTTCTGAAAATCTCTTGCTGCCAATCAGATGGTACATCAGATCCTTAAACGAGTTGTGATTCTTCTGTGCTACCTGGAATCAATGAATAAGCAATGTTATCACTAGATGGCGACTCTAGGTATTTCAGTGGTGTTAAACAAAACAGTCTGCGCTGCACCACCATTAAAATACATAGAGATAACAATATAGTGTATAAAAATATGAAAATTTCAAATTAAAATGAATCATTCAACAGAAAAAGTGCATAACTTTATATCTTTTACATTTTTTTCTGTAACATTTTGAAGAAACATGATTACAAGTCACTGAAATTACATACATTTCACACTAAAAGTAATAAATTAGTTTTTCTATATCTGTACTGTTTTTAAGATCTAAGGTGATTCGCCATTTTTGATTACCTGTACACAAAATGCCATTCGTTGTACAGAAATAAATAATTTCCAACATTAGAAGGTCTGGTTTCTGCTTACCTCATCACAAGAATTTTGTGGTATGCAACTCTATAACTTTCTAGTTCAATCATGCATGTTTTAGGGGCCATAGTAAAAACATATCTTTCACAAACGAAATGCATACTATACATCAAATCAATATATTACTCTTTCTAGCAAGGTATGTAGATGTCAATTAGTTAAGGAGCAACACCAGGTCAGAAAGAAGCTTCTGGTATCCAAGTGACTGTTGAATGGGTATTCATTGGGATAAAATCAAAATGCAAAAAGCATGAGTTATTAACTAAATTTTGTCTTAATCGCCTCAAAAGATATCACCCTTGTAAACCTACTGATCTAATTAGACACATGTAGACATATAAATCTCTTGCAGTGAAAAGTAATGTTAAAACACATTACTATTTCCTGCAAATATCTAAAAATGAAGGTGTTGTTTTTTTTCTATTAAATTTGAAGAAACTTATTTTTGCTTTATAAGGAGAATTTTATTTTGGTTGTCATGTTGTCAACTTGTGGATTAGATGATAGTGGAATACTATAAAAATTCGCAAGCTCACAGCTACTTTCTAACACAAACCTCAATAGCATGATCGTCAATACGGGCAAATTGCGACACATCCGGATACTTGTCCCTCATCAGCCATCTTGGAGGAAAGACTGTGGGCAATTTTTGTCCAGCAACTGAAGCCAACTGGTAGGAAGGAGGGGCTTGCATATTGTTGCAGTACTATTTATCTGAAAACAATGTAAACAATTATGATATGAAGTTCTTTTATGTTACTAGTACATATCATTAAGAAAATGTGCAATTGCCAGGCAGCTTGATCAATTTAAATTCCAAGCTATACATGGCTTTGCTGGCTAAAAATGACCAATCTTTCGATAACCGCAAGCAATACTAAATTTTGATGATAGATATATAACAACATAACCAAGTGTTAAAACTTATGTTCTTTTACATATTTTCCATAAACAAATATTTTTAGTTGTTGTTAAAAAAAACACAAATGTAAATTGAATTACAATTTTTAAAATGATTTGCACCTTTCTATCTTATTTTAACATTCCTTGACAAAACACATATTCATGTTGTGTACTTTTATGCTTTAACATTTAAGGTAGGCATTTAAGTGGCTAAGTGGGGGATGATCCAGAACATTCAGATATATGGTTACTCTAATTAGTAGTGTATTTTGCATGACTTATATCAACAGGTGCAAAAGCAGATTGCAAATACACAAAACAATATACAAATTCAGACTGGGAGGTGGTCTGTAATTAAACATTGAAATAAATTTTCATGTTTTGCTGTTTACACAAACAGGTTGCTTTATAATGAGCACAGAACAGTGATAGGTAAAAGCATTGTGGAATAAAAATCTGTTTAAGTATGATCAGATATGAATAATTTTGGTCATATTACTAAGTGATAAAGGAATCTATAATATTACTATTGAGAAATAACCAAGCCAAAAAGCAACGAGAGAGTAAGCACTGTGAAAATATCTCTATATTATATTTGGAGAACGTTTTTGCCGATGAATCACATTCTTGATGCTATGATCCAGTGCAATGATGAAGATTGACCAGAATCAATTTGAGTCCCATATTAGCAGGTGATATCATTTTTGTCACCAAACAGGGTTTTTCAGTTGAGCAAACAGGTTTTAAAAACACACACCGCTGCAACTGTAGCAATTAATCAAAACAGGTTTTTTTGCAGGAAAAATAGTTTACTATGTGAATGACCTGGTATGCCTTTTAGTTTGATTTACAAAAAAAAACATCTGAAAGGTTTGTGTAACCTTCAAAAGTTAAATGATATACAGAACAATATAAAAGTAAGAGTATATATAGTACTGTATTTTCGATTCTGTATCACAAATGTTAATGACCAGTCCACAGAGGGCACTAGTTGATTCATATTACTAAGTGATAAAGGAATCTATAATATTACTATTGAGAAATAAAATGCTTTTTCGATTCTGTATCACAAATGTTAATGGGCAGATTTTTTCAAACAGGTTTTTTGGAAGAAAAATAGTTAAAACTAATGTGAATTACTGGGAATGCCTTTTAGTTTGATTTACAAAAAAAAATATTTGAAAGGTTTGTGTAACCTACAAAAGTTAAATCCGATGATATACAGAACAATATAAAAGCAAGAGTATGTATAGTACTGTATTTTCAGGACTGCATCACAAATGTTAATGACCAGTCCACAGAGGGCGCTAGTTGATTCTGCTCCCCCCCCCCCCCCCCAAACAAATGGGCCAACATAACCAAACACATTCTCCATATATTCCAAACACAAAAGTAAAGTAGAACACTGCAACATTACATACATGTGCTGTCCAAAGATTTCCCCAATAATTATACACCATATTGTGAAACATAAATATAAACCAGCCTGAATATAAACACTATGCACAAATATCAGTGATGCCACACACCCTTTATTAGTTCATATTTCGTGAAATCTATAAAAACAACCTATTTTGTTTTCCATAAAGTTTTAGAAACCGTTTATTTTAAAATTTGTGCGAAACTTAACTAGTTGATTTATAAAATACAAATTTAATTTATGTTAGGTTGACCTACAAAATGAAGTTTTACCTAATCATGAATAATGAATACAACCAGGTGAAAATAGACTACTATGAGATGACCCAGACATAATAACAATGTAAAATTAGTAAGTTGTCTCGACTTCTGACACTGAACTGAACATTTTCATTCAATTTATGCAAATATTGTCATTACGAACCTAAGATTCTAATAATTTATGACTTTTTTATTTGGTAATTAATTTTTCCAATGGGAAATAACAAAATTTATTTAAAACAAAAAAGGATGCACGGAGAGAAAAATACTACTAAAAGATTCAGCTCAAATCAGACTTTAAAAAAGGGAAATATGACCATTTCCAGTTCTGTTATCATTCGGAGTCAGAACATGGCACAAAAATGTACCCTTTCAATGTCATATTCCTATAATATGTTTGATAGATTGCAAATAGGTTATTTTCTGTCTGCTTTATCTTACAGAACACTACATGATTTGGCAACACTATAACAAATCAGCACATGACAGTAAAATTAATATTTTAACACAGTCTGTTTTGAGGTGCATATTATTTCAAGATTGACATGCATTTTATCTGAATGATGCTTGGGGGGTCACTGTAATTTGATTATGTATATTGCCCCTTGCATACTATATACAAAATTACAGATAATTTTGTTTAAAAAAACACACTTTAGGCTTTACCATTTCCCCTAATCTGAATCCAATTTATTTTCTGCAAGGTAGTTAGTGAAATTAGAGGAGTTTGAAGTCAGGAGGTGACCTTCATCATCAAGCTATTTATGCCAAATTAGGTAATGAACAGGATTTAGCTTTAACATTCCAAGATATAATTTGTTAAGATTCACATTAAAGTTTGCAATCAGTATCATACAGTTGTTACATATATTTGATTATTGGTTAATTTTATTAAGTTACCAAGCAGGCAAACTTAATATATTAAGAACATTGCATGGTGTAAACATAGACATATATTAAACCCTAGGTACCACAATGTTTTTACTTTCTTTACCCAATTTACTTCAATTTAAACCATGTATGCTACTGCTAAAAAGATGTCAAATTTCCCACTTTAGACAACTATTAAAAATGTACTCCAAAACAGCTGTTACATTTCCCAATTACATATTGTACTAGTATGAGTTTAAAATGTGACTGCAAAAAAACACTATTTACTAATTTACCAGACAATTAATACTACTGCAAAATACATTTCAGATTTATCATTAATGAAAAGTTTTAATAACATTTGACATTTACATGTTAACACTTTCACACTCAAATTGATAAATGCAAGAATTACCACTTTATCAATCAGTTCAACAGTAAGTGGAAATTTATCAACTGCATAACATGTATACAATGGGTTTTACATGCAATACATTCTGTCTTGACAGAGATTATCTGTGCATTCAGTGGGGCATGCCTGAGGATATATAACATGCTGACAGAATTGAATAAATACAAGTCATATTGACACAGTGCAAATATTTTCCAAGTATTCAACTGCTGGGATAACAGCTATATAATATTTATGACATATTTAAATGTAACATGTACCATTGTCTCAAGGATGTAGTGTTTAGTATGTATTTGGTGTGCATTTAAAACAAAATCTTGACAACATAACATACTTTCTCCTTATCAATATTACAACTTTAATTATTTTTGTAGATTTCTTATTCTACTTTGCTTACAGGTTTGTTAAGCCTAAAAAAGTATGCATGCCCAGTTTCTATTACACAGTCAAGTAAAATAGGGTAGGTAGGTAGGCAATGTTTACAGTATGGAAAGAATAACAACACAGGTATTTGCAAGGCCAAAACAACTGTATGATCGGGGGGGGGGGGGGGGGTAACATCAGAGTCGATTGGTTTACCGGAACCATACATATTTTTTTCTAGGCTTTTAATAGCAGTATAGGTTAATAGGTTAATTTTCTAAATATACAGTGGTATGGTCATTGAAAGGTAATATAATTGACTGGGGTTGGAAATCTCTCAAGACATCATTAAGGGGAATCTGTTCAACTTCAACATAACTGCAGAGTAAAATTGGATTCCACATTGCCATGCAACAGTAAACATAGGGCTACAGATAAAACCAATCACTGATCCATAAAATGAAACACTGGTTACCCTTTTCAAACCAAAACCTAAAATATGCTTGAAATGTTTAGTTCTAACCTAAGGATTCATACTGGTCACTGCCAGGGTGCCTGTTGTCCTCATTGGTTCTTTTTAATTCCCTTAAGGAGATGTTTGGGTAAAAGCTTGTACTGTACAAAACTGGGAGATGTTCTGTAAAAGATGTTTAAAGTACAAAACTGGGGTCCTCATTAGTGTTAGATATTATTTACAGGACCTTAATTTTGTGATAAACTAATTAAGGACAGTTTATTTTACTTCTAACCTAAGGGTTGTGCTGGGACTATAATTATTCATGTCCGGGTTCATGTTAGCATACCTGGATTTCTAAATTTGAAAGACAGAATCAACAATAACCTGTGGCCTGACCATTAGCAAGACATCTGAAGCGAATATACACAACTTCATTAGCAGAAGATAATGTAGTGCACAATTTCAGTCAGTTTCGTCAAGGCATCAGTGAAGTCACAAACATAGATAACCTGAACTCCCTGCTACTATCAACCATCCATAAAATATGTTAATGGTCACACTTTTGAACCAGGCAAAAATAGCTTTCAGTACACCTGCTGTCATGGTGTGTTAATTATATAGAGAGTTATACAGGCTATTCAACTACCACAATGAAAAGGTGATTTTTATTGTGTATACTTTCATTGTACATACAGGCTTACCCCACACATTTTTTCACATACACATGTATTAACCACCATATTTAAACAGTCCACCTGAGAAACTGTAAGCCTGAATTGCAAAAACACTGTAGCTACAGCATCTAAGATCAGGATCCGTCCCAGTGCTTGGCGGATTCTATTAACTAACTAGCTGTATGTTGTTATAAATATGAATTGTGGTTGCAAGCAGGGCGTATGTGGTCCCCAGTGGTTCTTTTTAATTCCCTAAGGAACTGTTTAGGTAAATGTTATACTCTACAAAATGGGGGATGTTCATATGGTACAAGTAAAACATTTCAGTACAAAACTGGGAGTGGTGTCATTAATATTAAATTTTATTTACAGAGCCTTAATTTTGTGGTACAATAAGGACAGTTTATTTTATACCTGGATTTTATACCTAGTAATAAATGAAAGAATGTTGCTCATCAAACAAATATTTACCTCCTCATAGTCAACCTATATGCTGTTTATAAATCTTCAATAGAGTTCATTGATTAATAGTCGATTGTTGTGTAGGCCAGACAGGTAATACAATATATATATAATGCTCCACCTACTTATTAAAGCCAATGTCACCACAAAAATTACTCTACTTATGGGCTCATGTTCAAACTGGAAATCCTCAAACATAGTATGAACATAATTAAATGGCAAAGCATCAAGATTGAAAACTTAGCCTAAAGATAAAATTCCTTTTATTTTGCTTTCTTTCTGAAGTCTGTTTAGTGGTGCAGTCATAGCATCTAACGCTGTATTTTAAGCTATAAATCATAAGGAGATTTACATATCCCTAGATACACCAATACACATAATGAACTAAGCCCTGAGGAGACAGATGTTGCATAATATTGTTTACATAACATTTGATTGACTGTGTGTATTCTGGCATGATCAGTTTAAGTCACATCAGAGATTAAGAAAATGTTTCAAGAACTCAAATTCTGATGTATTGTTAAGTATTCAAGTTCTTTTACAATATAGCATTTCATTTCCATCCTAATTTTAATGCTATTCAGAAACTGAGCATCAGTTGTACTTTAGTTGCTGGAGCCAACAACATCCCACATATGGAAATTGTTACTTAATATATGCAATCATGAATTTAATAATGTGTTTCAATCATATCCATCTATTCCCTACAGTGAAATAAAAAAGCAATTTATATATAACAAAATTCATCCATAACAGAGTATCACAGAAAATCAATAGTTCATTCTATACTTGCTCTAGAGTATGCTGGTATAACTATGAATGGAGAAAAGCAATGTACGTGGTAAGCGTGCTCTGTTATAGTCAGGTTATAGTTGCAGTAGTATAATATTATTAATAATAAAACTGATATGTATTAGTAAACTTTAAAAGTACAAATACATGTTTAACAATACATCGGTCCTATTGTTAAACGCTATGACTTTTATGATCGCATCAGTAAGTAGATCGATCTAACAAAGCAATTTACTACAGTTTCATGCCTCTTATTTTCATGGTTGAATAATTAGATTATTTTAGCATTTTAAAAAGAGAATTTTTATAAATTGAAAATATGATACGCAGCAACCGGCAAACGATTTAACTATATTTTTTTCAGCTAATACTGTACTATATGGAAATGCGGGATAAAAGGCTCAATCATTCGTATTGGAACACAGACAATTGTTTACCGACGTGCGACCGGCATATCAGTCTGACCTATATTTGCTGCTTCGTACAAACAATATATAAGGAACAAAAATGCTTAAAATCAAAGAAAGCAATACCTTTAAAAAGTAGATCCGACAAATCTGCAAATCTTTGCCTTTTATTTGAGACGAATGCCACAAATCTGAGAGGACAAAATACTTGTGAAGCACTCGAAAAAATCTTCCACCCAGTTGTATGTTCTTCCCACTCAAAACATGGCCGGCCGGCTGCTCATGACGTCATTCCCGGGAAATACCTTAGTCTTGATAGCGACATCCGGTGACAAATATTTGTACCTTGTTGTAGTATTACCTTGTGGGGCGAAAGGTGAGTCAAGTCCGGAAAAAATAAAGATGTGGGGCGAAAGGTGAGTTAAGTCCGGAAAAAATAAAGATGTTTTTTTCAAATACTAAAGGAATTTAAAAATGTATGATTGTCTTAAAAGGTTGATTTTGTCTTTAGCATAAACTATATAGATAAAAATATATGGCTACAACTAGACTTACAATAGAGGTCTTAAAGCAACGGTTTGTTTTTGACACTATGCATTAGTTTAATTCTATTACTTTAATTGTGATTAAGATATAAATTTAATTCATTGCTTAAAGTTTTTAATTTTGTGATTTAATAATGGACTTTTTCTTACAAGGCAACAGGAGTGAAAACTTCGAAATATGTAATTTCTGTTGTAAAACACTGAAAATATGATATAATGTGTTGCCTAACGATTTTTCTCTTGAACACAAAATGTCTTATGTTAAAACATTTTGCCAGGCTGCCTTGATCACGTCTTGGTTACAACAGTATTATTATAATTATTATACATATATTGCATTATTACAATACATAAATAAACTGGAATACATTGCTAAGTTGCATGATATTTACAAATTTACTAGTACAATAATATAAATATACAACAAAAACTATTGTACCTCGTGCAAACAGACAGTAGTATATGATTAGTAGAAAGCACTACAGAGGGAGCCTCTATCTGGATAACCAACAGCATAATGTATACTTCTCTCATGCTTTCTTAAAGATCGAAATGCGAGTACATCAAACATTGCAAATAATTCAAGAAATTAATTCCAAGAATACACAGAGTGAATCAATGAAAACTAATCTGCCTTGTAGATAATTAAAGTAAAATTAGTAAATATGAATGAAAGAAATCATGATGAATGAAAGAAGGTTAAGAGATAATTTAAGCTAGGATATATAAAGAGAGTTTTTAGGAATTAAAATGTTGATATGCATGACAAGCATTTAATTATAGAACATATTTAGAGGTAGTTGCCACTACGGCAGCAATTTTATTAGTGGAATAACACAGCTCATGTTCTTCAAACCCCAATAAAACCTTTTATAAGCATACTGGTAGTAAGTGTGGCCAAGACGGATGAAACAATATACCGGTTGTAAGTGCACATAATTATTCAGTTCAACTGAATCAGGATCAGACCCTTGACAGTAATTATTTAATAAATTAAAACTTTGCTTTTTGTCACAAGATCACAACGATGACTGGTTCTGTTCTTCCACTAATTCTGTTTTCATATCTTCTGTGGATTCTACAATAAAAGCGAAACATCGACGTAACACATTTGATCAGGGAATAGCACAAATGCTACAGTTACCATACACAGTATAACTAGTAACTTCCTGAAATAAAGACTGATGTTCTTAAACCAAGTATTACACAGCCTAGATACTACTTTGATTTAAATATCAATATTCTTAAACACAGAGACAATGGAACAAAATACTGCCTATATAGGTCAGGAACAGTGTGGTAAATCTCTATATCTAATTACCTGGTGTAGAAGAAATGACAGCACCATCATGTATAACAGGTATATCTACAGATTCTTGAACTATCTGGAATGTTAACTCCTGTCCCTGCCCATCAGATAACACTTGTATTGGTGGACTTGTTGGTATTACTTGGTTTGGTTGCACCTACAATATATAGTGATCCATAATATTATACCTTTTAATTTCAGTGCGAGAAACAATGAACACGTTTATGCAACAAATTACGGTAACTACTTTTGGTAACAGATACAGTTTAACATTCTCAAAGAGGCAAAATAGAAACAGCACGATGCAACATTTTCAGAAAACTGATTCCTGCAACTGCTCTCACAAGCAACTTCATGTTATTTCAGTGAAAACAACTGAATAAGAAATGCCCAATAACATACAAGAATGCATCTTACCTGGCAAGATGACAGAGATCCAGTAATATGTGCTGACACTTATCATGAGCATTTTACATACTGTTAGCTGAAATCCATAAACTGAGACATATAAATTTGTTATGACAAAAAAAGAAACCTTACCTTAAAAAGAGTTCCTGAAGGAAACATATTGGGGTGAAGTTTCGATAACAACTGAGCAGTTTCTGCAGAGATGGTGTCACTTATTTGAGTAGTCCCATCACTCAGATGTGTTTCTACCCTAGAGATTACATGCTGACCATCTGCAGATAAATTTCAAAGGGGTCATTAAGACGTATCAAGCATCATCAGAAAAACTATACAAATCAACTGGATATCTCTTGCACAACTGTTTACAATTATAGTGAAATTAATCTGACATTATAGGGATGAATACTTATTTATACAGCTTTTATTTCAAATCATGGCAAACTTCTGACATAGACAAGGAGTAGTTATCAATCAGTTTCAGATCAGACCACCTCTAAATTAACTCATTCCAGTGATAAAGCATTCAGCAATAAATATGTGATCATAAAACATGTTTTTTTTATTAAATGAAAAACGGCTATTAAAAACTAAATTTTCATGACTACCAATTTACTTCGATTTACAATTAGCATCAAGAAATTACGAACTCCTTCACAATGCACATTATTTCATAAATGCAAATACCCAACATATGAGTGAATGTATTTCTGTCATATGTACCACAAACTTATACACTATGCTGCAACTATCATCTTACCTTGATCAGGAGCTTGAGTTAGAGTAACGGTCACTGTTTCTGCCTGGCTATCAGGGATGCCAGTATGAAAAAAATCATCAGATTCACTGTGACCATCTGTACTTGTTATTACTTCAACATTCACCTGTACAGAGAGGTATAAAATTTATCATGTTTCACTATAACCTTAAAATTGACATTCTAGAAAAGCTCTAACAGGTTTTTTGAAAAGTCGATCACTTTTCAAATACTTGGTAATTTCTTAAGTCCCCTTTCATTCACAGAAAAATATACACAAAAGACATTGCAAATGTATGTCTTATAACTAGTAACTATAACTATAAAGTAACAGCATAAAATCTTTGAAGTTAACATGTATTTATGTTATATTTACTTTGCTGCAGTACTCCTAAGTACATACAAGTGCTGTCTCATATAAAGCAAAAGACAAAGTATCCACTGATCATGAAGATATAAACTGTAAGAAGTGACAGCCTGTGACAGCACAGAAATAGTGCTAAAGCATTTGTGCTACCTGTGACAGCACATAAATAGCTCTGAAGCATTTGTGCTACCTGTGACAGCACAGGAATAGTTCTGAAGCATTTGTGCAGGGAAGATATTATTTCACATCTTATTACTAACCGCTGGCGCTGTTACAGGTAAGATTCCAGCTTCAATGTCTTTCAGTGCTTGATGAATATGATTCTGTAAATTGTGTACCGTGGGAAAAAGACACAAATTATGACGTTCTGGAATGTCTTCTGACTGATCAAATAAATCTCTCTCCACAAATTTCCTAAAGAATTGAAAAACAACTCTGCTAGAAAGTGCTTGTAATAGGTTAGAAGCCTAGTTGCACACGTAATGTGAATTGGGTTATAATAGTTACATGCTTCTATAATAACCATCATGAAATAGTCTTTCATGATGATAAGGCCAAGTCCAGAATTTGTCTGCAACATTCAATCAGTGGAGTGCCTTTTTTTTGGAGATATTTCAGGGCACAGAGCCGACTTACAAATTTGAACATCCAGGAAAATGCAATATCTTTACTTTTAACAAAAAAAAAGTTCTACAGGAAGTAAAATATGTAACAAAAGCACATTTTTGATATAATGCTATATTAGACGACTAGAAAAATTATTAAAGAGTTTGTAACAAGCGCTTCTCACAGACACTGATTATTGCATGCACCTACCTTAATTGTTTTCTGACAGCATAAAGTCTAGTTTCTCCTCCTGAGACAATATCTCTAATTCTCTGATTGACACGGTGGTCAAGTTTTGGAGCTGTATTATCTTCTCTACTTTCATCACCAGATATGGGATATTGAGCTACCAGGGGTGTGTCTGCATGAAAATCATGCGCGCTGTCTGTTGGCAACTGAACATACCATCTGAGATAATGTGATAATAAAAACATAAAAATAAGATTAAATGTAAAATGTCCTAAAATTTACACTTTATGTTGGCTGTATTCAAATCTTAGTCACAATGCATAAAATATCCATTTCAATCATTACAAATATTTTTAGTACAGCTTCATATTTTGATGAGCTTAGACTACTAGTATCAGTAACGGTTTGCTACTAGCTAATACTTTTAGAACTGATAGATGGCATTACAGCAGTTATTATTGGACTGCTACCATGCAGTAAAATACAGCACATGTGCAATTTGAAGGTTTGATTATAGTAATAACAAGCACTTTGTATCACTGATCAATTAGACTGATTGCACAAACTAAATTATTAAATATTTTCCGTTCTTTAGATACTTACCTCTCTTGTCCCCCTTCTTCAAGACCTTTTTGTTTCAGTTCCTGGAATACACGATCCATGGCAATTTTCAACGACTTTTTGTCCAAACTAAGCGAGACTCGATCATCGGGAAATTTTTTCACCTTTTTAATATATATTCTATAAAATAAATAAAGAGTTAACCAATTAAACTACAAAGAGAAAACATTTTAATGAATCAACAGAGCCTTCAATTTGAACCCAGTTTTGATGAAATTCTTAATATGTGATTTAAAAAGACTACCACTGAGACCAATCAGGGTTGAAAAGTAATTTTTAATTTTCAAACTGCAATTACCTATAGAAGTATATAATCATTATATATATTTCCATTACCTGACCCATAATATTAACACAGAAAGATCCAAATGTTAAACCCTTTACATGGTTGACACTTAAAACAGTGAATTTCGAATGTAAGTACACATTAACAATTTAAAATTGAGTAGAAAGTGTACCTGGCGGGACAGGTCTGTTTATATCCTCTACTGTGATCTGGATCTTTTTTAAGTTGTGATCCTTTCCGTCGCGGGCCAAACTGGCACTCCATTACCACTGCTCTACTGCCTAAAAGAAATTACTGATTGCATATAACCTTACATACAATATTTATTGCATATTGATGTAGCTGAACAAAATCTTTCCACTGTTCTAATGCTTTTAAAACTCGCTTACTTTAAAATACCATTTCATCATAGAGTTTAATTACACATGTCAATATTTGCATGGTATGAAAATGGGAACGTCCTCAAAATTTCAATCTATCCCAGAGCCAGTCTACCAGTTTACCTTCTTTTATTGTCCAATGAATACGGTGGCTACACAATCAAAAACTGTGCATAATCAGGCACGCTAGTACATAACCAATCTTTTGTCAATGCATTGTAGGCATCAACATGTGTGACACTCTGGCTTCCAATACAAGCCTAGTACAAAACTTTTACAGGCTAGTTTATACAGGAACAGGACAAAACTCAAAATATTAGAATACAGTTATGACACTTACCTGAATTTACAAAAGGTATTCCATCAAAGGGAACATACTGAGATTTCCACATTAGCCTTGTAGCTGGTTTAGACGTGCTTGGGCTTTGCCGTGTTCCCCAGAAACTGGATGTCTGTTGCTTATGATAAGTTAGTAGTAAATCTAATTCTACTTCATTTTCAACCCAGCCACGATACGAGTCACCAATTTGCTATAAGACAGTGCAAGAATTTATTTATACTGTTCTGCTTTTAGATGTACCAGAGAGAGAAGCACTTTCTAGAAGACCTCACTATCTACATTTTAATTAATATTATTTTTTAGCCATATATAAACTATATGTACAAGAACTGCTTAAAGATCACTGACACGGCTTTCTTTTTTAAACATGCTTCAAATCCCTACTGTGGGATAGCTGATAGAGTTGTAAAATGTTGATACAATCAATCATTTATCGTTACAAAATTTTCTTTACTGTTTAGAGATCTGCGAATCTTACATACTATAACACCTACTATCACACTTAATGTAACAATTATTCATTAAAAATCGTGACATCTTGGACGATCAAAAATGTCTACCCTTGCTTCCTTGAAATGTCTGCACCAGGATGGAAACATTATATAACCATTTTTCAAGACCTATGTTAAGCCATGGACTAGATACATATAATTTCATTATTCTAATTCTTGCTTTAATAGAAAGTGAGATGATTATCACAATGTTTGGTACCATTTGTACCCTTTTTCTCAGTACTGTCATTATGCACTCAAGTGACCAGAAAGTTCTCAATATTTTATGTGTTCATAATATGTTAACAGCCTAGTTTTACCTCACAATCTCGTAATCTCATAGCCCAGGGTGGACAGTTTTCAGGTAAATTAGATTGTATAGGTATCATGCCTTGACTTGTTAAAAAATCCCCAGAAACAGGTACCACATGTTGCAGACCACCATCACCTGAAAAACCCAATCATATACGATGGCTTATGTTGCATCATGTACAATTTCTTTTTAAATAGACTTCCTATGGAAATGTTACAACTTTCGAAACATGACTCAGATTTTTGACTACTCTAAGCATAATTGCATTTCAAAATATATAGGTTATTTTTATTGTTAAACACAAAAATTTAATTCGTCATCTATTTCAATTTTATACTGATGCTGAAAAAGGTAGAAAATCTGAGACAGGCTGACTAGTCCTTGCAATTACTGGTTCCAAAATTTCATCTTTGTATGTGCACATATTATCTACCATTAAAATATGAGTTTTTACCCAAAATTGCCAAGTAAAATAATCTTGTTTTCCAAAACTGTATTCTTTTTTATTTTAGTTAACTGTCCGACTTCTGCTTAATTCCATACGTCATATACAGTACAAAATAGATTTCTATGCAAGTAACTATAAAACAAATTTGAGGAGAATTTTTACCTGCTTGTTCCTCATTGCTGTTCTCAGTAACTATGAATGCTTGTTGATTATTGCTAGCAGGTACCAACTGCCACACTTGTTTCTGATCGCCTTGGCCACATATCAGCTCATTATTCACACTTATTATTTCAATTGTGTGTGGTTCCCCATTGGCTGATATCAACTGCGCAGTTCCGCCTACGCTTACGCTGTTTAGTAAACTTTGTAGAGTTGTGTTGTCTGTATGTGGTACTAAAAAGGTTTAAACAGAGGGTTCCACAAAATTGCTTTAGATTATGGGAACAATAAGTTTCATGTCAAACTTTGAACCAGGGGGTAATGGGGGGTACTGGGCCTGAAGCATGAAAAATAAAAAAGGTCAAGCCTGAAGCATGAAAAATAAGAA
>JAOXYB010007790.1:0-20094 GCA_028565635.1 Phoronis ovalis | reverse complement strand
TATATGCCCTTTCACTATTACATAGTGATGGGCATAATAAACTGTCTTTTTTATTAGAACGGGTACAGATGCGTCACAAAGGGGACAGAAATCGGTGGTCTGCTGGACGTTTCATTGCTTTCTCACCAGGGTCATTTTATTGTTCAGTACTAATACTAAATGCTAATCATATGAGTTGTTTCTCTTGCAGATGTTGATTTATTCGACATACTATGGATTTTTTTGAAAGAAAAAAAAAATTTAAATTTTTGTTTTTCGTTTAAGCGCCATGTTACGTGTATGCTGTTTAAGCTAACATACAGATATTACAAAAGGGGGTTGTGTTCATAACTTACATGAATCGACTGATAGAACATTAGTTAGTAATATGTCAGCTCTTTTTCTCTGTTAGGTGGTGACATTATACAAAAACAGTGTAAGAAACACGTTGGCACTCATGGAAAAGTGAAAGCAGGTACTGTTATAACAACAGATCCTGGAAAGTTACCATGCAAGATGATTGTTCATGCCGTTGGGCCAGTTTACCGAGATGGGAAATCGAATGAAGACACCATTCTCAACAGAGTTGTGCATTCTACATTGGAAAAAGCCCAGGCTAACAATTACCAGTCTGTCGCTCTACCGGCAATTTGTTCTGGGATCTTCAAGTATCCGCTTCATGAATGTACTTTAACAATCGTTAAGGCTGTAAAGGAGTTTTTGGAAAAAAATCCGTCAACGTCTGTTAAAGAAATTCATTTAATTGACACAAGCAGAAAGACAGTCAATGTTTTTATGGATGCCTTATCTCAGGTTTACGGTCCAAATTGTGTAGAAAGATCGGCTTCACACGGAGGTGAGTTGTTACAACTAAACTAGTATATAACAATTTGAGCAAGCTAAACTCATATATATGAGAATGTATAACGTACATAATTTATTACGTACGGGTTTCAGATATCGGAAATTTCCGCGTGAAGATTGCTAGTAGTAGTAGTAGTTATCTCAGTAGCATCACTCACACAGTGTCTTTCTTTAAGTACATCATATGTATCATTTGGGCAATCCATTTTCAGCAGCTATAGCATCTATATCGACATTGTCAGGGGATTACAAGGTTGAGACTGATTCTGCATCCGGTGACAATAACGTTCAGTTATCAGGTATACAGGTGACACTGAAAGTAGCTGCCTTATGTGAAGAGCAGGTAGGTAAAAATAGTTTCACAAGTTAACCATATATAAAAAGCTGAACGTTAATTTTTTAAATCAATTTTTGTTTAATAGAACGTTTTTTTACGGAATACTTTTCAATAATTCATGCTGCGTGTTTGTGGAACGGAACAATATGTTAGACCTGTAATTAAAACATAAATGGTTGGTGCACATTTACAAATGAAAAGCAAATGTGCATTGGCTTACAAACTTCTTTTCACGGCGTGATTGTTGGTTCAGAGAAACGCTTATGCTTTCATTTGCAAGATTATAAACTATTAGAACAAAAAAAAAACAACAACCCCGCAGTGGTAACACTTTAATAAAAAGTGCTACAAATAACATTGTATTAACCGCAAAAACATGTCTGTATAAAGTAGCAGTTAAAGTAACCCATAAGTATATAATCTACCTTGCATTGTACACAGATTAAAAAGAAGTGAGAAAAAGACAAACTATGAATAAAATGTGGCATTAGCAAGATGCCGGAATATAAATAATTTACAGATTTTTCAGTTGCTAGCGTTTCAGTTCAGAATATCTGAAAACAGTGGCGAAAGTTTATTGGAGATTTTTTTAGCTGTCAAAACAAGCTATTCAGAGCAAAATAAAATTCATTTTTCATAATATTTACGCTGTTTTAACTATAAATTCGTGCTTTCAGGGGGCGTATAGGTAGTTTTATGCCGGGGGGCAGTCAATATGAAAGTGGGTACCCATGTTCCAACATGGCTTTTCAAAAAAGCACCTAACGAAGTGAAATTCTGCAAAAAAAAAAGGAAGTGAGTTTTTTGAAAAATTACACCCCTAAGGAAGTAAAATTTTAACGATTATTCTAACGAAGTGAAACTTCCAAGAAACACTCCTAACGAAGTGTCACACCTCCAAAAAAGACACCCTTTTTGTGATTTTAGTCAAAAAATATACCTAAGCGCGTAACGCGCGTTACGCTCCCGCGGTTCGAAAAACATACCCGTTCACGCGAAATTGTGTTGGAACATGCGTACCCACTTTCATATTGACTGCCCCCCCGGGCGTTAAGGGTCACCATTTTGGCAGAGTTTTGCTTAAATTACGCTTGAATTTACCTATAAGACATAATTTTTTAAAAATAAATAGAACCGTCCCTTTTTAATTTCCCCTAACCATATTAAATCAGAACCTTAATTTCTACTAACCCGGGTATCGAGAATTATTATGAATAGAAATGGGCTTGACAGGCAGGTAAAAATGCATGCAACATTAGCGCCCTCTGCACTTCATAAACGCCACCTTAACGTAGCACTACTCAGTAAGCTTGAGCTGTACTGCTCTCGGATAGCTCCTGAAAAAAAAATTAGGGGGTGTAGAGGTTTGTCTCGCTGGACAGAAATCCATTGGATTATAGTTAAAATATAAAGGGTGTTTTGAACAAGAATGATAGCTGTTGCTTGTGAAATTAACGAACATCTCTGGGCGCATCACATGACCTCGTATCAGTTCGCGTAGGAGAGGTCAAGTTCGAGTAGCTCCAGGTTCCGATCGGAGAAATTTCCAAGGGGGTTCAATTTTTGGCAAATATCTCGAAATCTGTACGGCTGTTGGGGGGTAAATGGATCGGTTTTCCTAAGATATATGTGTGACGCAAGTGGACCGAGAGAGAAATTGGCGCTCAGCGTGTCGGTTTATTTAACAAATATATTTGAAATCGTTAATTTGACATTGCGTTGGATGGGACTTCCTACTGTTGTGTGCTACCGTAAGTACGCCTTTGCCGTTATTAAATGGGAGATAACTCCATGCAAATGTCATTGCTTTAGATGGCAGTATTTTTAGTGCTGCTATGGTTATAAGGTTTTACTTTAACTTTTACAGTGAATCAATTTACAGTACATTAATCATTAGTGCATTCCTGTCATAAATGCCCTAGCTAGCCTATAGCCAGAAATGTTTTTAAAATGATTAGATTTTTGTGAGAATCAAACTCGGAACACTCCCATTCAGAGGCTAACTCTCAATCCACTTGCCGACAGTGGATCACTGGTTAAAAGATGAATTTCACGCGTATATATGGCACAAGGATACAATAGACTATTTGCATACACTTGTTTGAGACACCAGTCTCAGACCCAAACGATCCCAGCGGGGATCCCAGCATGTCGGATTCTGTGAATGAACAATGACGTAGTTCTGCGTGCGCTCACGCGCTTCATTCATAAAACGCATCCTTCGCATGTTGAACCAAAACCAAAATAAATCTGATGTTCTTTAATCTAAGAAATACCCTCCTTTTTGTGAGCATATCAATACCTAAACAAGTATTTGTTACTGAATATTTATTTATTTTGTTAAATTTCAGCGGTTAAATCTTTTCTAAAGTCAGATAAAAAAACAAGTTTTGATTCTTCAGTTGACCCCTTATCCCATTTTTGAATGTCCCCTCCCCGCTAAGTTAATACTCAAGTTTGGCACCTGAAGATCAAACGTTTCCGAGTTATCAAGGTTTAAAATTGAGAAAAAAAAAAACAACAAAAAAAACATCAACCTATAATCAAAGAAAATGTGCTTTTCCGAAATCAGCCAATAAACTAATTAAATCTGAAGATAGATTTGGATATGATTTATTCTACAGGATGTAAATTAAGAGACTTTCCTTCCGAATGTTGTTATAGATAAGAGGAAATGAAACATACAATGATTATTAAGACATTTTGTGGGTTATCAACATGTCGTCAGATACACTAGAATCTAAGATAAATTTAGATATGATGTATTCTACATAATGTAATTTAATAGGATTTCCTTCCGAATGCTGATGAGGAGCATGCAATAATTAAGGCATTCTGTGGGTTATCAGCAAGTCGTATGCACTGAGTACAGCTACGCATACTGTTGGAAAATATTGCTGAATATTACTGCTGTATTTTCAATTTATTAAGTTATTTTTGAAGTCATCATTTACTTTCATTAAGGACGTTTCGTGCAGTATTTCTCCTGCAGCGTATCATGAGATACATTAGCATGAATCGTTCTAGTATATTTCGTCTTCTGCTATTCCTACACGTTTTGGTAATATACATAAGCGAAATAAAGGCTGGATATGCCGAAACATTTTTCTTGATTCAAGAAGATGATGATGTGGCTGCTTCTTGTCCGTGTCGACTTACAGATTTTAATCGAACATTGGATTGTTCACATGCTAACTTAACTTCCATTCCGACGAGTTTCATTCATCAGTGACCAAAATAAAACTCGATGGAAATTTTATTCGAACAGTACAATCAAACGCTTTTAAAAATCTGCAAAATCTGAGTCGCATTGATTTATCAAATAATTCTATAATAAGCGTGGAGCGCAATTCTTTTTCTGGAGTTGTAAATTTAACAATGTTGCAACTTCATAATAATTGCCTGAACTATGACGAGATTCTGCCAGAAGCATTTTTAAGCTGCAAAAAGATGACAAAAATATCTTTGCACGAACAATATCCGAAAAACAGCAGTACAAAGTATCCAAGTCAAATTTTTCCGTATATGGCTCAGTTAGAAGAACTGTCCTTGGACTTCGTAAAAGAAAGAAACGATTTAGCATTTACCAAATTTGACGAGAACTTCAGAGTCTTGCTACATTTAACATCTTTAAACATGTCGTCGTCAAGCAGTACTAGTAACAGTTACTTTGGTGGCAATAACATAACATTAACCGAAGATACATTTGACGCAATGGAAACCATACGCTTGCAAAGATTAAGCTTGTTTAGCTGTTCTATTGCATTCATTCAGGACCACGCTTTACGACATTTTCATTGGTTGGAGTTTATAAACCTTTCAGAAAATTCAAAACTAGGATTAAATCGAACACTTCAGGTATTAAAGAATTTGAATTCCCCATTAAAAGTTATTCTCTTGGCACACGTCAATGCCTGGGTGTATCCTGTCGTTTTATCAGACAAAATGTTGAAAAATTTGGCTCATTTTAATCTCACACTAGAAGAACTTGATTTATCATGGGATCATATTATAGGAATTGATGCTAAGCATGCTGCTGACTATTTTCCGGGAATGAAAATATTGCGTTTTTGCCGAAATGATATTTTTTCACCTAAAACTTTGAAAAATCTGTGGACATTATACACAAATGTAATGAAAATGAGAAACCTTGTTGTTGTAGACGGTAGCTTTTTTATACAAGATCTAGACTTAAATTTTTATGATAAGATTATTAATAAGTATTCTCCTACTGTTTCGTCTGATGGACTCACGCTGCGAGACGATGATATCACAGAAAAAGCACAAACCCAGTTTGCGATACATTCAAATAGAAGTTTCATCGAGGGGCTACCGGAAAAAGATCGTTTTCAAGATATTCCTATTGATTGGGAAACAAAGGGGGCGGTAAATACTTTTTCAATTCCACAAAATGTAACACACATTTTTTTCAGGGGTACTTTCCGACCATCAGATTATGTGTTTTATTTAAAATGTGCAAAAAATAATGTTAAATATTTAGACATAGCTTGGAATCACTTTCATACATGGCCGATAGGAGGAAATCCATACAGGTGTTTTAACGAGTTAGAACACGCGGACGCTAGTTACAATGATTTTGAACATATTCCGTCAGATCGATACAAATGTTGTCCTAAATTACGATCTTTAAACTTAGCTGGAAATAATTTAAATGTCATGCTGAGAGAAAACCAAACAAGCGAACACTTTACGAATTTATATAACTTAGAAGCACTGGATTTATCTGACAATGGTTTCTTAAGAAGTGATTTATTTTCTGGCATGTTTGTTGCAATGCCTCGACTCCAACATGTTTCATTAACTAATAACCGATTATGTTCTGTTCCTCGTTTTAATCATCCAACGATAAAAATTCTAAATATATCCCATAATTTTTTCACAGACATTAATTCCAATTTCAACAACTTGAAGACTTTGACATTTTTAGACGTAAGTTTTAACCACATACGTTTTCTTAGTCGAGATGCAATACTGAAGCTTGAAAATTGGAACAATAGTGTGTTAACCATAGATTTAGCAAATAATAAGTTTAACTGTTATATTTGCGAAGCTATGCCGTTCATAGAATGGTACCAGGGTGAAAGAAATCCTAACGTGCATTTTATAAACACTAACACATATTTATGCACAGACAAAGCATATAAACACAAGATTATCGAGCGCGTATCTTTAGACGATCTGTATCGATCGACGCTGTTCCCCTTGGTGGTTGAAACTGGTATCAATATTAGGCAGCTTTTTCATTGCCATTGTTGTTATTGGCATAGGCTTGATATATAGACATATGTGGACATTGAAATATTGGGTGATAAACGCTGCAAGACATGCAAGGAGGCAGAATGTAAATGAAAGAGAGTTCAATTTCGACGCTTTTGTATCGTACCATACGGAAGATAGATTTTGGGTGCACGACGAAATGAGAAACATGCTGGAGAAAAATGACGAATTTAAGCTTTGTTTACACTGTCGAAATTTTTTGCCTGGGAATCCCATTGAAGAGAATATATTAGATGCCATACAAAACAGTCGTCACACAGTACTGATTATATCAAGGTATGTATATTTACAGTCTGAATAAATCCGTAGCTAGTGTTCCGTACCTTCTCATCAACTCGGGCTTAAACCATAATCATTTTTTATTATCTCGAAAAGCGGAAGAACGATAATGACTTTATTTAGTTACGTATCTGTGCAAGTCTTGAAACCAATCAAATTACAGCTTAAAATAACACGCATAACAGTGGACTAAGCGGGTAGTTAGTAAAATAGGTCGATCACACATGCTATCCTGCCAGAGCTTATTTATAGTCCGCTAGGCAAAAAGCGAGCTCTCCGGCAATACCTATTCAGAATGACTCATCATGATAGAATAGACGTGGCGACTGTGGATCACGCAGAGAGAAAAGCTTATCTCGATTGGCAAAGTCTTGTCAAATGTTTAATGACGTACTTATTTCGCTTTCGTTAAATTGAAGGAATATAACAACAATTGACTATGGTTAAACCCAGACGTTAGTTGATCATGAGAAGGCACGAAGCACTAACGGATGGATTTATTAAGACTGGTGTATTTACATGTTTTATGTCAGTTTATAATGTTATTTCGCTAAGCGAGAAGATACTTTGACTGAAAATTAATAAAGACCAACTCAGATTTTCACTTCAATTTCATAAGGGCGTAGTAGGCTATGTCTTTGCTTATTTATTAAAATATATATTTTTTACAACGTAGGAATTTTCTACGCAGTGAGTGGTGTATCTTTGAACTGCACATGGCTAGAAACATCTTCAGACGTGAACATCGAGACGTCCTGATCTTGGTGCTGTTGGAAGATATCGCGGTACAACAAGCACCATTAACATTAGCCAACCTTCTGCGCACGCGCACGTACTTAGAATGGACACCAAACGATGCAGTTGGCCAAGAAGCATTCTGGGAACAGTTAAAAGATGCTTTGCGAAAGGACACTATTAGCCCGTGAACTATCTTGATTTATTGTAGCGTTTGTATTTGCATAGCTTAGTATCAGTGCGGGTTGGGGTTATAAGAATTATAATCAAAATGGGCTCTATTCAGAATAAGGCAGCTAGTATTTGGGTGTTCAAAGATTTGAACGAAAAATTGCTCTGAATGGTGACATTGGGTGGCCATATACTAACACAAGGAGACGTATACTTATGATACGTCTGATATGTAGATTACTCTCCATTAAATGTATATAAACGTATATTTTTGTGGGGCTTTAATATATACAATAAAAGTGCTAAAAATTGGAGCTACGAAAACCGTCAAATACTTCATAAGTGTGATATGTCTCAAGCCTTAAACACCAGCGTTAAGCTGACTAAATAATTTAAGGCATTTAAGGCCGTAACGTAAAAGTAGATTGCTACCTGCGGAAGGATCTAAATACAATAAATTACGTACCTATAGCTTGTTTAAGATACACACTAGACTGAACCTTATGTTGCCAGCCTTTTTCTAAATCACATCGATCAATTTTGACTCGGATGAGATGTTGAATTCTACGATTACAGGTCGAATTAGGTAGATATAAACAATCAGAGATGCCTGCTGAATTACGATTATGCGAAACAAATTATGTAGAAGATGAAATTCATTTTTTGTTATACTGTAAATGTTACTCTTCTTGTAGGAATAAATTGTTTGAGTATGCTTATCACATTAATGTTTCCTTTGAAAAGTTGAGTGATTTAGAGAATATACAGTTCTTACTCTGTAATAAGAAAATTGTGAAAAACTGCAAAATATATGTTAGAATCGTTTAAAATAAGAGTTTTATTTACAGCGCTATAGACGAATGTTGTGTAACAAAGTAGTGACATATAAGCTATTTGTGGCTGGGTGTTTCCCTGCATGTATATTGTATTTCATATCTTTGTAAGTTTGTTTTTTTTTGTAAACACATGTCACGTAAATTAAAAAGTTATCTATCTATATGCAATAGCGACAAATGTATATTACATGTTGGAAATCAAATTACAACTTCGATCACTGTATGTATATGAACAATGTAATCGTTGCAAGTGGTCATAAAAAATAAAATATTATTTCTGCTCATTTATTCGACTTTTATTAGAACAATAAGCTTATATATACTAAAATCAAGTGAAATAACATAATCTGGCACCGGAGGTAAAACTAGCTAATTGATCCACAAGCTGAGATCTCTTCATCTCTTCGATGTTTTATGGAAACGAGGAATAGATAATCAGAAATAAGTTTTTGAACATCACTTAACCCTTATGTAACAAAAAACTGGCACATACGACAGATATTCTGCCAGTTTGACTTGATACTAAGCACTAAAATTATTGGAAATAATATACCAGGAAAGGTATCTAATTAATTATGTCAAGTAGAAACGAAACCGAGTCATATGTAAAAGCATGTGTAAACTAGAGATAACAGCCTGTGAGATGTAGCAAGGGATTTATCTGGAAACGTTGTGGTTACTACAAGCTAGACAAATAGGGGTTTATGATACACTGTGCTGTGATTCAAATAATATTCTTACTACTAGACTACTTCTACACAAGCTGCGCGCATTATCTCTTAGACATCCAAATGAAATTTTCATTTTCACAAAATATAATCGCTGATATAATGTTTTGTCATTATTTAGTAAAATACTCGAAAATCCAGCGGAAAGAATTATACTATCAGGTGAAAGAAGTCCTGATGTGCCAATTGGAAGAATAACGGTCAAATACTCCTATAAAAGTCGCGTTTCTATAGAAATTGTTTTAAGAGAAAAACATGATTTTCGGCATAATTGAACAATGGAGATTGAGTGTTAAGAATTTATTTAAATCCATGTGTGTAGTATTATCTGATTTAAGTATTAGGGATTATTCGTTACGATATTCGTGTCACCAAAATTCTGGTAGTATTAAACAGTATTACTGGGTATTGATGGTCAGTATCAGAGCCACATCTAATTAACCCGACATTACAAAGTATTTGAGTTTATTTTAATTATAGGCGTTCACTTGCAACGCTGTACAAATGATAAAACTCTAAAAAGAAAGGACTAGAAAATAACTAACAAATGATTAGATGAAAAATAACATGCGAAAAAATGATACATTATGATGGAAACTATAAGCGTATGCAAGCATATTTTACTGATCTTCGTTATATAGTGTGACTCGGGCACATTAGGGATCATGAAGCTCAGGGTAAACAGTTCTTAACAATAACATGTTATTAGTATTTGATTATTACTGGTTTTAAACATTAACAAAATGTGTACACTTCATCGTTCGATCCGTACATACATTACTGATCATGTAGAGTGAGTTGCAAAAAATATAAATGTCTATTTCCAAATTCAGCCGTTGAAGGGAAAAAGTCAATTGTACACCCACATACCCATGTACTTATATATATATTAAGTAAGTGCCTTCATAAAATTAAATATTTAGACCTAGGGAGTGGTTAGAAAGTACTACAGAGGTGGTGCTGCATTTCTAAAATCGTTGCACAAATTTAATCAGTACTCAGGGCCGGGGACTTCAGGACTTGATAAAAAAATTGCAACCCCTTAGACAATGCACAAAAAATTATGACCCTTTTTATGTACTACTATTAAATTAAAAAGCCTATGGATCTGAGACTGAAGACGCTGAAGGGTAAATGGTGTTATGTGGGTCAATTTTTGGAATTTCCTTGCATGAAAAATTGCATCCCCCTTTGTGATGTACAAAAAATCGCAACCCCCTTTTTGCCTTGCGCAGAAAATCGCACCCCCTTTGATTTGCACCAAATCCCCGTGATAACTTCGGACCAGCTCAGTCCCTTAGCCGTACTGTATATTATCTGTTTAGCTGTGAACGTGATGATGAACTGTTATCATAAACATTTAGGTTGGTGTCATTGTTAACAGCACTAGTGCGAACCTGAAACTGTTTGACGGTGCATCATCAAAAGCACTAGCTATGAAAGCTGGGAAATCTCTACAAAAAGAATGTGACAGCAAAGCACCGACTGGACTAAAATTTCCCGGGCAAATTTTGGTAACCGATGGGCATTCCCTTGCTTGCGTAAAAGTGTTGCATACATACGCAACTGGAGACAAAACGGCTGAACAGGTGAGAAACCTTGTCATTTATGTGTATTGGATGAGGAAAATCTCACTGATCTACAATTTGAGATGGACATTTGCAGAGTTATCATCCAGTGTATATTCTGTATCAATAATTTCACTTGAATGAGGTTTGAATTTATTTCTGTATTGACTTCTTTAAGATATTGAGGAAGATCGTTTCGGATTGTCTGAAGAAAGCTCATGAGCTGAAATTGACATCAATTGCCTTTCCCGCTATTGGTACTGGGAACCTGAAAGTTTCCCCAAAGACTGTTGCTGCCATATTTTATGAAGAAGTATGCAAATTTGGATCAACGATGGCTCCAAAATGTAATGTAAATGACGTTCGCTTTGTGTTGCATGGTTCAGAACGTGACAGTGACAAAGCCACTATTGCTGTAAGTACCTGGGTATGATCAACAACTAATTAGCAATTAACTATTTACAAAATATTTTATAAAGTTAATATATTTTGTTATATGGTATTCAAGAATTTTATAAAGAACGTTTATTAAACTACTTGATAACACTAAGATCTTGTCCATCTTTAGCGACGAAATGTATCCATGGACTTTAATTAACTGACAACGACACTTTTATAAAAACAAATATATGAAATCTATCTTCGTATGCTTTAAAGGCATTTAAAAAAGAACATGAGAAGTACTCATCTGGTGCACCAAGTGAGTCACCTGCTGCACGGCATGCTAAACCTGCTGTTCCAGTGCATTCATGTGGCACGCCAGTTACAATGAAATGTAACAATATCACCATAGAAACGCTCCAAGGTGATATAACAACAGAAACAACGAACGCCGTTGTGAACAGCTCAAATAATAACTTGGACGCTGGTGGTAAGCACTCTTTTGCTACATGAAAAGAAAAAAATATATGAAAAATAATAAAAAGATTTAAAAAACATGTTTGAAGCGGTCGCGCCCATTTAACAAGGTTTATTAAAAAGGAAAAAAGAGAATGCCAGATTTGAAGCGGTTTCGCCGGTGAAACAAGGTTTTTTATTTGTTGACCTTCTAACAATTTTTATAAAAATATATTTTATTCTCTGTAAATGTAAATATCACTTACCAGTAGAATCTAGCCTGTCCACAGGCTGAGGAAGGACCCCTGGAAGGACTAATTATATAAGGATTTAATATATTGATAGTTGACAATTTTGATAATTTTACTCATATTCCGTCATTTATAACAGTACTATCAATAAATTGATCATTATTAGTACTGAAAATAAAAATATATAAAATTGGGGTTTTTGGGGGTATCAAACTATCAATATTTAAATATGACTAAATATAAGTTACACAGTTGAAAAAGTATAATTTATCACTTTAGCCAATTTGAGTAACAAAAAATTCAATGATACAAACTTCATTATTCAGACTGAGTCCAGTCTACAGTAGAATCCTGCAAATTATCTGCCTATGTTTCTCCATCTTAGGACCCTTGTCAAAAGCTATTATGAAAGCTGCCGGAGATCAAGTACGCCAGGAGTGTACATCACTAGGTAAGCTTGATCAACCTCTTAAATGCACTTTAACTTCTTAAGATGTACACAATTATGTAACGACTATCGGTATTCCTTAAAAACTAGATAATCGGGAAAAAACTAGAGATGTTAAGGACTTCACTGCATAGGAGGTATTCAGTATATATGAACACAACATATATCACTGGCAATACTTTAAAGACTACACGCGCTGTGGCTTCTTGAAATTGTACTGTTTACTTTGTCCTATATGTATTCCAGGGTCCACTACCAATGGCGTAGCGATTACTAATGCAGGACAACTACCATGTGGCAAAATAATTCACCTGAGTGTACAGTACGGTAAAACTTGGAATGGCTTAGTGAAACGACTTCTTGAGGCAGCAGACGCAGAAGGATTTTCATCTATATCTGTACCCGCTCTTGGAACAGGTACAATATGATAATATACGGATATTGTCTCGGGTATTCGGAATAGTCCCATATCTCTTTTTCCCATGCAAATCGATACCAAAAAATAGAGATGCATCAGCTCAAATGTTTCAACAAAAATTCCCGGATTTCATATGCTTGTGATGGTTTGAACATTCTCGCACAATGCGTATAAACGTCTGTCACTATGTCATTATACATGTACCTACTGGCATACTTTTTGTGGACAGAAAAAAAAAATCAGTTGTACAATAAAGACGGATATGTAATTTATTGAAGAACTATTAATGCAAAAGCCTGGTGCGAGGTGTAATTATTTGAAGCTTTTTATCCAAGAATAAAACGATAATTAAAGCATTGTTCTTGTCGTGAACATTGTATGCGACCGATGAATGGATAACGGGCTAAGTAGACCCGTTCTAACGCATGTTATCCATCCACATATTTAATTTTTTTTATTCAGATGCATTTCTTCCAGGAAGAATTGAAGCAAATAACAACAACTTATACAATTTACAATCTATACTATCTACATTTTAATATTTTTTTTGTTATTTGTTACTGTAGACATCGAGCTATGTGAGATATATTCTTCCAACAGTTGGTAATTTGTAAATTTAATATTTAACGTAAAGTGTTTCATATATATCATAAACATTTCCTTTCCATATGTAGGCAATGCTGGCGTTGACTCCGGTAAGGTGGCTCACATAATATTTGACGAGATAACAAAATTTTCAAGTACGGCAAAACAGTTGCGTCTGATACGAGTTGTTGTGTACGAAAGCGCAATGGCAAAACAATTTCAACAGATTCTGCATGAAAAATCATCGAAAGGTGCCGGCAAAGGATTCATAGGGAACGTGAAAGGTGCTCTTTCGGCAGCGTTCTCCAAAGGTAAACTACTAAAAATAGCGTAATCACCATTATAGCCAATTTCTAATTAAAAGAAATATTTTAAGCGTAGAGAACAATACCAGAGTATACAATACCGCAACAACTTGACTACAAAAACAAAAGTAATGTCAAAAAAATTTTTTTTAGTAGAATCAAGCAGAAGGAAGAAATAAAATCTTGTTATTTTCTCGTTTTTTTAATGTAACAATGTGATAGGGAAATTTTGATTATTTCTTCATCGAAGTCATCACCACGGTTGTACATCACGTGGTTGCAGTTGTCATGGTGTTCATCATCAGCAGTATCACGTGATCACCATTATATTGTAGCGAAAGAATACGTACCAGGTATGACACCAGAGGAGCCAGATCCAAAAGTGCTAACTCTTCAAATTTATGCATTTTCCGATTCAAATATCGAAACTGCAATACGGGAAATTGAAAGTAGATGTGACCAGGAAATGACAGAAGTGGTTTTAAATCGATATGGTGACTTTTTTGAGCTACTGACACCGAGCAAGGTACAAGCGATTGCATGCTTTTTTGTATTTTTAAGTGTCATTTTGTATTTAGTATTTGACAAGCCGTTTAATTATTCTTTAATGGAGATTTTTAAAACGATAATTTAATGGTCACTGTACAATAGCCCCGCTCAGCTTATCAATTTTTAATGCATGATCATTTGAAACATTGAATTTTGATACTTATTTATTATAGTTCAAAGATATAGAGGACATGGGAAAAAAACTAAGCGTTCAAGTTGAAATCAACAAACCTTCGGAAAAGTGTATTAGGCTTTCAGGTCGAAGTGATTCCGTGTATACAGTAAAAGATGAAATTGTGGAACTTTTTCATACACTAAAAGAAAAAGCAACTGATAAGATGTTGGCAGAGAGTACCGGTAATGCTGTACGATGGAAATATAAAAAGAAGACAGGTAGCTAGACATTTAAATTTTGCTCATTATGACAGTTTATCATGAGTTCTAAAATGTTTATTTTAAATTGGCAAATGTTGACAAATGAGTTAAAGGATACAGAGATAAACGTGTAGATGTATCTTTGAAGATAAAACTGGCTAACACTTTACTTGATGTGGAATGCTATTAATATCCAATTTCAGGAGAACTGGCTGCTTATTCCTTAGAAACAAACCTTAAAATTGAGCAAGCCTTTCAGCGCAAACAGACTACTGTTAGATTCACGGAAAATGATCAAGAAGTTGAAATAAACTTTCGAACAAACGAAGAAATGTTAGTGCATCAACCAAGCTCACGTATTAAAGTAGTACGAGTTGACATAAAATGTAAGAATTCTCATGGTGGGATTTCCACTGTGTAATACCTTTTAAGAAAGTATGTGCTGCATGCCAACCCTTTTATAAAAACTTTTAATATTTATCGTGCGATACATATATATGTACATTTAGTGTACATTTGATTTATGCTTGTTAGTGCAAGCAAGTACAGTGTGGCTAGATGCTCTCTCACAATCAACTAAAATCATATCTTTGGAATAAATTCCAAATACCACCATTTATTCTTACTTTAAGCTGACGAATTACCTTCAACTTGGACAGTAATGGATCCTCAGCAAGCCCTAGACGTTATCGAATTGCAAACAACTTGCCAGGAGTATAACGATGTACAAAGAGGTTTTCAGAGAACGTGCAAGTCACCTACATTCAGGATTAAAAAGGTGGACAAAATATTATTTAGTGTAATAAGGTTCATTATTACTTGTGAATTAATTAATTTTCATGCGTTATATTTCAAAATTATTAGTCTAACTTGTATTTTGAAGCACGGCACCATTTTGGATAATTGTTTGTTTCTCATTGTGTCACGGATAGATTCAGCGCTAAACTTCATGTCACTACGTAGACTGCAGTTGAAATAGATATAGATACAAATGTATACAATGTAATATGTTTTCTAGATTAAAAGGATACAGAATCCGAGGCTTTGGAAGAATTATGAAACTCACAAAAACACCCTTGATCAAAGAAATCCACCACATATTAGAAACGAAAAAGCTTTATATCACGGTACCAGTTTTGATACTGTTCAACATATAAATTTCTATGGATTTGATAGGAGCTATTGTGGAAAAAATGGTAGGTTATTGTCACATTCGAGATGCTACGTAAGGTCAAGAATCTTTAATTATATAGTACATTCATGTGAATAAAGCCTTTTCTAGCATAACAATCCTAATTTAATTTTTTAGTTGTTAGCTATGGAACAGGGCATACGATTAGAATTGAAACCACTTTTACTGTCTTAGAATTGTTTTTAGTGTCTCCAGGTCTTAGCTGTAGTTTGGATAGGTACAAGTTTTTAAGTACATTCCAAGAAATTCTATTTTTTTGTAGTCACGCTGATTTCTCATAAAGAATTCGTTTAGATTAATGAGCTGCAAGGATAAATCTGTGCTGATTTTGGATTCTATAATAATAATAACAATGATAATAATCCTGCTAGGAACAAGCCAGTTCAGAAAAAGAGAGTATGATCCACCCGCAGTATGGATATCCTGGTACACCAAGTACATCATTGTCAGCTCCAAAGCATTCGCCGTGATTAGACACAGAAAACCATCTTTGGACCGGAAAACAGCAGCTCTTCTTTTTTTGTTATTTTTATCACGTTTTATTTCATGTATAGTGTTTGATGTCACTACCTACACTGTGTCTGTTTGTATGTTGGAATTTATATAGAAGATTCTGCATTAATGTTTTATTTTCAATTTTAGCCACTCATTTTGGTCAAGGTGTGTATTTCGCCCGCGATGCCAGGTACTCAGCACAAGATCTCTATTCACCTCCGAGTGGGCATAGCAAGTACGTGTATCAGTGTCGGGTTCTTACTGGCTATTACACCTTGGGAAAACCAGAGTATCGAGCTGCACCTTTAAGAGAAGGAATAATTAAATACGACTCGACAGTTAGCAACATACCCAATCCAACAATCTTTGTCATTTATCATGACAACCAAGTCTACCCAGAATACTTGATTGAATTTAGTTCGAACTGAATACAGTACTGCAACAACATAACATAAATCTATACTCAAACGGAAAAATAACTGTAATTTAGCATGATTCAACCAAAGGCAATAGGTTTAGCATATAAAGAATTGTAGTTTATTTATTTTTTACTCTCTTTTCATTCTTCTACTGTAAATAGCCCTTTTCCGCGATTTTGCCGGTATGCAAAGTTACAGTAACGCCATGAAACACTAACAGATATCCCGTCTTAATAGACTTCTGGAAAAACGAAACACAATGCAACCTACTGAGTTTACCCTATATACTCTCTAGTGATAAACTAGTACCCGGTAAACATCTCCAGAATATCAGACTCATTTACCGGTTCCCATGCCCACTAGCGTAATTGTTACATTTCAAGCCATGGATTTCTATTGTATGTATGACTGAATCTATCGGTGCAGGTGCAAAACTTTCCAAAGTATAGTTTTTGCAATATGCATCGGAGAGAATTTTTGCCGATTTTCGTCTACTGATGTCCCAACTTTAGTATTTCTGGTGTACCACAGGAGGTCGCTTTAGGAACAAGATAAGGTTATGAGTTTTGGATAGTAAATCTTCCTTATAGCTATGTACTCATTTTATAAACGCATTTGATTCAAATGATTAAATTTATGATTACTATTTTTGTAAAAAATAAAGAGTTAAAACAGTTTTATTGTGTTTTTAAGACAAAAATTAAAGGTTAAGGATTTGTCAATTTTTACTTCACAATTTGCATCTTACAAAACCTTTTTCAACCGTTTTAGCTTGTATGTGCAACAAAAATATTTTTTATAACTCTCAATAATCTACGTAACCTTAAACAATCACGTCATTATTCATTTCCCGCCGTTACTATAGGACATTCCTATGGGACAGGACTGGGACATCATCGGCGAAAGAAAAGTGATAAATAAGCCCAGTTCACAGCAAAACGTTAAAGTATAGCGTATAAACTGTAAGCGCATGACGTATCGTTTAGCAACTGGCGCTATATTCTATAGAATTTGTTTTATCTACGAATAATTAAGATATAACCACTACTTACTTTCTTAATATATGCTAAACCTATTGCCCATGATTCAATCATGGCACTAATTGATATAGTGCTCAGTGTATTAATATGCATTTTTTTCTTCATTTTCCTCCCTTTTCCTTTGGGGTTGGACTAGCTGATCACTTATTTTAAAATGGGTGCAATTTTGCAATTATCGTTTGAAAATGCCTTTTTCTGAAGACATGATAGGATTCTTCATTGGAGGGAAATCCTGCAGTTCTGGAGCCAGTTCTGCAGTTTCTCACCACAATTTATTAGAGAGAAACTAACAGTTTATAGGCCATGCCTACACAAAAACATACATAGGCTAGAGACATAATCTTGATTTGTAGACAGTCAGACAGGAATTTATTGCTTTAATAAATATAACAGCAATCTACAACACCATCGTTTTGTTAGCTTGTTTTTATTATTATTATTAGCTTGGCTTTCCTCACGTCCAGTACGTACGCATGTATGTGTTTGTCACTTTCAGAGACTTATCCGGGGGTCCGACTTAAATATATTACTGGTGCCCATGTGCGTTAACAAAAACACGTAAAAAGATGATTTTTAAGAACATAGTACGTTAACGCGTTACGCATTTAGGGTTACATTTTTCGATAAAATATACAATGTACCTTAAATGATGCATACTTTTTTAGTACGCGTCGGATCAAAGCCGCCCTTGAACACTGCTAACCTCTTGACCATACTTCATCTCGAAGTTCGAGTGCATTTCCATAACTCCGTTGCCCGGGTATTTTCCAAAAAAATTCTCAATGCATTTAGGGCATTTAAAATTTCTTCTAGTAAGTGAAAAGGTTTTAAAATTTAAAAATAGGAAAACGCATTTAGGGTCTTTTTCAAAAACCCATACACGCACATGGGAAACAGTAATATATTTGAGTCAAACCCCGGGGAGACTTCTATAGGATTATATTTGTTTAAATCGTCATGTTTCATTGGTTATTTCTAATATATGTTATCAACAAAAACTAATTTTTCGATCTTCGGAGATCATATGACGCAAAGGTTGGCTGGAAGAAGTGCAAATATCTTAAATTTATGATTTTTTCTTTTTTCTCCTTGGCGCTGGATTTTTTGGTTGTTTTTTTGAAAGGTAAATCATTGTGCAAGAGATTGATACTAATGTTAGCTTCTAAAGTAAAATAAATCAACATTTGGTACGACTATTTGAGCCAGGCCATGCAATGCCATGCATTTGTCCGTTGTGAGATGACAGTTTCCGAGGGTACCCTCAAAGTGGAGAGCAAATTATTTTGATTGTCATGTTTGCACGAAAAATGAACTGGGAGCAGGATACATAATAATCTTCAGTTCTTAACTGTGATATTTCTTTGCGCAGTATTTTGGAAATATTTAAAGTTACATGAAATTACTATAATAAAAGTGGATGAGAAAATCAATTGTGTCCTTATACCAATTAGGTCATACTTCGTGAGTTCAAACCCAAACACACGTATGATCAACGACCTTGTGCTTCCACGCTTCGTACCATCTCGTCAGTTTCCGCCAAGATGATTTCTAGCGAAAGGGCGAATATTCACGAAAAACTTTACATTTGGATTTCGACTTATCTAGTGAGACAATAAAAGAATAGTTATATGTTAAGGATAGTCACAACATAAAAGAGTACGAAAAGAAACGTGTTTGCAAATTCGTCCCGTCGTGGGGGAACGAATTTCCTACTTTGCATACTCACTGCGCATGTGCCAGTTTTGAGCAAAAACTGACGCGAGGGGGCGAGTGTGCCTACTTTGCAGGATATTCACGACGGCTTCTCACACTTCGTACAATCTCGTCAGTTTGCTACCACGCTTCGTACCAGCTCGTCAGTTTCCGCCAAGATGACATCATCATTTCTCTCGGGTCTCTCATATATTGATACTCTCGAAACAATCACAGATACGGACGATAAACTTTAAATTTGGATTTTGTGAAAGATAGACAGAGAAGCAAAGAGTACAAGAAGATACGCGTTCACAAAGTCATCCGGTTGTGAGAGAACGAATTCCCTACTTTGCAGGACTCTCGATCACGACTGCACCGTTTGTTCGTCACGTACCGAAACAATATTTTGTATAAAACATTTAGTTTTTATAAACATCTACCTTGTCAATGAGCTGCAAATGATAGTAATCAAGGAAATGTTCTATGGACAATAGATTGAGAAAACTGACCGTAGCTCTAACGGTAGCTCTAACCGTCTCAAAGGCATTGCACCTATTTAATGCTGTACAGCATACTTTCTTTGACTTTGGTTACGCTGAATGATACATCGCAGGTATAATTTGTGCCAGAGTATCTGGCCCTCCATTGTAATGTTAAAAATTAAACATGTTTTCTATATGTCTATATATA
>JAOXYB010007789.1:0-37501 GCA_028565635.1 Phoronis ovalis | reverse complement strand
TCTACATATAATAGTTTTGAAGATATTTGGTGGAAAGAGTGACAGACGGACACTGGAGATTTAGTAGTATAGATGTAAACATCCCAACAGGGAGTCTCTAGTTTGAAGCCTTGTTTGGTTCGACTTTGATTTTAAAAATTTGTCTTGTGTGGTTTCTTCACCAGTTGCCAGTGAGTTCTTGTAACATGACCTCTTCCAGTGGAGAGAAAAATTGACTGTAATCAACTCTAGCTGTTGTAATGAACAATAAAAATTTAACATAATTATTTCCGTGCATTCTGCTTATCAGTATTAAACAACTTAATTTAGATTTATCAGAGTAAGGAGCCGCTGAAAATTGGTTATTATGTAGAAGCTGATTTTTTTGCCTCGGCTCCTGCATCTCAAAGAGCTGTTTTGCTGGCTAAACAGAAATTAGAAGACATGGGCCACAAGGTATGCATTATTTCTGCCTATTTATTTAAAGCAGTTGTGATCAGTTTGTTACTGTGCTGTAATGTTAAGTATCCTGTATTGCTTCTCTCAACTTCTGGTATCATCTTATATAGGATACAATATGGCTCATGTGTTTGTTGTATGCATTCTTTCTGCCACTTTGTTGTTGCTGTTTTTGAGATACTGACTATACTATATAAACAAGCAGGTTACATTTTTATTTCCAGTTAGTGCTGTATATGCCTCCTGGTGCTAAAGAAGCAATTGAGGACTATGGACGTGTGTTACTTGCTGATCAAGGAATTGAACTATCTTCATACTTGTAAGTAATCAAGTTGCATCAACAACTGAATTTTGTAGATTGTTTTAAACATTTGATAAACATATCAGTGTCTTAACAGTTGTTTTGCAAATCGATATCAATCGACATAGATGAAGATTTCTTGTAGTAAGTGTACTTTTAAGGTAGCAAATATTATTCAGCAAAATTTATTCACACTTTACACTTTAAGTTAAATTTTAGCTAATTAAGTTAAAAGCACACATAATTTGAAAGTACACAGCTTACTTTCTAAATCTGTACTTTATTTTTCTCCAAGTAGATCGTGTGACCTGTACAGATACTATTTTGGGTTAAAAAATTAAGTTTTTGAAAAGTAAAATCAAAAGAATTGAAAAGTTAAAAAACCAATAAAGCTATATAGTTGAAACTTTGCACTAATAATCTTTACATATATAGTTACTAAACTATGCAATTTTCATTTTGGGTAAAACATTAAATATTTGAAACTTAAAATTCAAAAGATATAAGTAAAAAAAAGCATTGTTACAAAACGGTATCTCAGATTTTTGAAATTTTTCAAGTGTTCAAAAGATATGAATTTTTCGAGTTTACGTATCACAAAAAATCAACAAAATTGAGGTGCAAAAACTTTGAAAATTCATATTTTTTTATCCAAGTAAAATTTCAAAAATCTGTGACACAGTTTGTAAGTATATATGTAAGGAAATGTTGTACTAAGTTTCAACTATGTAGTATGAGTTTTTTTTTTACTATATTCTTTTGACTTTTACGTTTCAAATATACTTTTGTATGCTTATCTTTTCAAACAATTGTCGCTACCTTAAACAATTCTCCGAAGTGTATAAGAAAATATTATAATTTACGTTCTTTTTTTCAGAAAGTATGACAGTATTACTCATTCAATGCAGCCTTTGTATTATGTTCTGTCAATGCCAGTTCTTTTTAGGAAGATGTTTGCTTGGCTGTGCAGACCGTTTGTAAGTACTGATAAGCACGTTGTTGTTTTTTTTGGTTTAGATTGATTTACAGGGGCAGCTGTTGGGTAATACTTCTTATATGATAATGGACAATGTTCCACAGTCAGACCTATAGGACTTGTCACATGAGAACCTCAGTTATGGTCAGTTCCCGAATCTCATTTTTGTAATGCACACACTTAAGCCTCCACATGAACAGAGTATGTACTGTGAATAATGGATGCCACTGATGGAGAAAAACCAGGATTTAGATTTAAAAATTGAGAGACAAGATGAAATTCATTCATGAAGTGCAAACTTCATTCCTGTGGAGAGTCGTGTTCGTGAGTTAGAAGTAGGATTCCCATCAGGGAAGTATCATAGGCCTTCTGCACATAAATGTGGTTTCCCAAACCAAAGACAAAATGCAATGTGTGATGTGGCAACAAAGTAATGTACTGATGTTTACTGCAATAAAACTAAATTTATTACCTATGTATAGTGGCTAATAAATACCCTCTGTTATTGTAAGGCATATATTTGTGATATGATATAGTGTATTAACATATATTAGCACTCTTTAGTAGTCTGGCAAATATATGATGCAGAAATATTAAATAATGTGAAATTTATATAGTGTGTTTTGGTAATGGTTGAAGTTTAAAGTTTCCCTATACTGACTCTTATCCTGCCCTTACCAATTCAGGCAATTCAGTTTGCTTGAACACAATTCTGTTTAAAGAAGTGTTAAAACGTTTTCATCTTTTCAGATATCAATCACTTAAACTACAATAATTAAATTAAATCTACTGGAACAATTTTGAACTTTTCTAATTTTGTTATTTTCTTCTTGCAGAGCTATCCCTTTTATGCACACCTTAAAGCATGTTCTGGCTGTGCCAGTGTGAGTGAATGGTGGCAACTTAGTAAAGAGAAAAAGGTGAATTAAATTTTGTAGTTAGAAATCGTTGTGTATGTTTCTGCTCAATGTCATGGTTTTGAAATATAACAAATGACGCTACAATTAAAATGTTTTGTGTAATCCATTTTAAATTATTACATTACATCAAACAACAAATATTTCAGATTCTGTTTTGCAATTTAATAGAAACTAAAACTGTTGCAAACCATTACAGTAATTATAAGTATTACTTTAGCAAGCCCAAGCATGGACAGTCATTTTATGCAAGAACTTTACAAAGGCAATTTTCTGAAAAATTAGTACTGTTTAGAAAATCTTCATATTTCTTGAAAAGTTACATTTGGTTTTTCTCTGACAGAATTGGAGAAGAAACGTCATAAACCACTGGAAGGAGAAAAAACTTGATGCAGTTCTGTGTCCGTCAGTTGGTCCTGCTCTTCCCATTGGTTATCCTGCAAAGTGTTTAGGTACTGTATGTATCCAGCTTGGTCCTTGCAAATGGTAACTAGACTAGTTTAATTTAATTTGCTTATATTCCACTTCTCTTATATGATCAAAGATTCTCTGGAGGGTAAATTTATATTAATATTCAGTTTTTTGATGAGGAAGGTACATGTGTTAAACTAGACTTTAATCTAGGTCTAACATTTATAGATTGGAATAATTCCAGAAACAGGTGCAACTTTTATGTTTCTGTTTTGTTTTTAATTATTTGTTGTCATGAATGTTTCCAAAAGTATTTCTACTTATTAAATAGCATGTGTTTACTTAAAAATATCTGATATAAAGATATCTGAATATTAGCTGTTTTTTAACCCCCAGATTTTTACACAGTACTTTTTATACTTACGGTCCATAGCTGTCACAAGTGTTGATAGCAGTTTCTTGTATCATTACTGTTGTCGGCTTTTGGAGGTTGTATTTTCAAATTCTGAGCATAATCTATTTGCCAACATGCTAATGAATGGTTTTCTCGGCATGTAATTTTTATAAACCAATTTTGATTGAAATTTGTCTCTACTTTCAGCTTCTATTACCTATGTATCTCTGTACAACTTACTAGATTTTCCTGCGGGAACATTACCAGTAACCAGAGTTACAGCTGAGGATGAAGCTAGAATGAAAAAGTTTCCTACTCCAGATATTTCGCATAAAATTGTTAAGAAAGTAAGTGTATAGCATACAACTGTTATCTAATATGATAATTCTTCACTCAGTTGTAAATTTTGTGTGGTTTTTGTCCTTCCAGAAAATGCTTTGGTTTTAAAGTATTGTTTTTCTCAATTATACTTTAAACTGAAATGTAGAATTTCAATGCAAGCCATTCAAAAGTTGTCATACACTTTCTTCCATCATGCTATTTCTGCTGTTTATTAAGATTTACAATTGGGAGGTGCGACTTAAGCACATATTATTTGCACTAAACTGCTCTAAAAAATATTTTTTACTCAGGTGCCCTGCTAGCACCAAAAGTGTCTAGTCGGAGTATTTTAACAACCTCGCTTCTTTTTACAAATTACATTGAGTAGTAAGCAATCCTGTTTACTTTTAAGGGTTTGTCAAAGGGCACCGTAGGTCTTCCTGTAAGTGTTCAAGTTGTGACTCTCCCATGGCAAGAAGAACAGTGTCTTCGAGTTATGAAGGACATTGAAACTGGACTCTAAGCGTGAACTGTGAGCTGTTGCATTTTAATGCATTATTCATTAAACATTCAATTGCATCTTTTTTTTATTTAAAAATTATTTATTAAATAGTTGATTTAAGCAACTGTTTAAATCATGATTTATGAATGGGCACTATCCCCCAGGGTAGCTCTTTGTCTTTGTACTTTAGTGGATGTATGCGACCATACCTCACCCCACTTTGTTGTCTAGTCAATCATCCAGGACCAGTTTACACTGTTCTCTATAGTGTTTACTTTGCTTTTACTATGCCTCCTATAAATGGAGTATTTTCTATTACACCTGGATTAACTGCCAATAATTCACTGGATAATTGTTGTTCAATGGATTGCTACTAGAATTGTTATCTAACAGTTATTTGTGCTGTTAAATGGACTTGCCAGAAAGTATGCACATGCAGTTATCTTACTGCAGTGCTATATGACTCGAAGGTTTTGGAATTAGCAAATTAATTTAAATAATAATTTAAGAATTAGTAGAAACATTATTGAGTTATACTTGTACCAGAATTGATACTGCTACAAGTGATAATATAGTTGAGTGTACCACCTCTCATTATATGTCTTGTTTTTTATTCATTAGATTCTGTAATTGAATAGTATAGAAAATGGAGTTTTTCATTAATTTTATAGATACACTATTAATTTTGATTCTCTTTTGCTATATGCAACTTCTTATTCTTTTAGTTTCTGTTTAGTACCCTACTTTGTAATCATTCATTGTATGTAACTATATATATATTCCAATGTCTGTAATTGTAAATGCTTTAATTTTATTTGAGAATATATTTTTGGCAATGATGGCAGTTTTTATTAGCAACAATATGTATATATGTTTATAGGCCGATAAATATACTATATAGGTGGGTGTTTATACACACTGTACCTATATATTTGTGTGTGTATAAATTAATGCATGTTATATTTTATTATGTGCTTTTTTTATGTGTGTATGTTGGTTCATTTGTTAGTACGAAGACTTTGGATAAACCTTGGATTTGGATTTATTTCAAACCTGTAGGCCTACATATTTTTGGTCGATACATTTTATATAATAATGTTTATGTTATGAGTTATTTAAAAGAAAGATTTCATTTCCGTTAAATAAATACTGATTATCGACAAAACTTTACCAGCAGGAACATAGGTTTAATATGTTCAGTTAAAACTAGAAACCTATAAACATACATGTCTGAATCCTTCGGTTTTAATTGTTATGCATGTACATCACCTCTGCATAGCAAGCCAAAAGGGTGTGCTAGATATGCAGCATGCTTTTGTTGTGCAAATGCATTAAAGGGAATTTTTGTTTCTGTCATATTCACATGTTTTAAGTTTTTCAGCAGTTTATAAAATACAACTTTTGATTGTTTTCGGTTTAAAGTAAGATTGTTTCTAAATGACCGCATTTGGAATGGACATTTTGAATCATAAGGTAAGAATGGTATGTCATGCAGTAATATAGTGCTGTTAAAGCTCAGATTGCTTTCATTTAGGTGCAATAATATAATATAATAAATCAGAGTTAATATATGAGAAAAAAGTAACTAAGCAGGAATTGATTTTATGTTGGATTGTTAATTTACAACTACTTTTTCTAAAAAAAATTTAAGAATGATTGTTTCCAAGTAGTTCTTTTTAAGTGTACTCAGCTGCATATAATTAAACTAGTATAAGTAGGACATAATATGGCAGGTCTATAAACTGCTCCATTTGCCTGCTCACCTTATGATTCTATTTTATTCTGGATTTTATTTCTTGTGGAAACCAGAACTGGCTTCTTCTAAAGTAAACAAAATTTGTTAATTGGTTCAAAATTATATTTATTTATGGGCTCATCATATGCATATATTATATTTCATATTTCAGTGTCTTTGAACTTTTCAGAATTTAAGTGAGTTTATTTTCAGCTGTCTGTGTCAATCTCCACTGCCTTACCTACCTGTGTCACCTTTTTAAAATGGATCAGTCCAACATGAGAATTATGTTGAGAATTAAAACAGAGACAGCTAGGTTATATGTTTCACTGATGATGCATTGGAGAGAAAGGGCTAGCAGTTATCTATTTAGGTAAATATTTTTTCAAATCTCCATACTTAACATTCTTTTTGTGAACCTTAAGAAGCAACATTATGATATTCATATAAGTGCTAACTTATGCAAATGCATTAAAATTAACTGCACGACAATTGACCTTTAGTTTGTAAGTGATAATGCCAAATATATTTTCCCAGATCTTTTGTTTATGTTGGCTCAAACAATAAATGCTACAAAAATTAAATGTCTGAAATTTTTAACTAGAAAATTGCTGTAAAGGTATAGCAGATTTATTTAGTAATTACAGTATTTTGCTTACATAATGCTTGAATGTATTACAGTCATGTTTGCATAGATTTATATACTGAAAAACAAATACTTGTAAATATCTTTACTTTTGCCTACTAGACATGCATACTGAATGTTAAACTAAAAGATGCAGATAGTTTGAGCAATTTGAAGAAAACAATATAATTTGTTTTGTTTTAATATAAACACTGAAATTAAATTTTAAATAATGCAATTTAAAATTATAAATTTTAGATAAACTTCCATGTAGATGGTGTTAAAATTATCTAGAAACGTTGCATGTATTTTACATTCAATGTTTTGCATAATTATTTTGAAAACAACTAGAAAATTTATAAAAGCTATACCACAAATTGATTGATCCATATAAATCAGCTCACTTCAGGATTTACACAAGATAGATTTATTTGCCATTTCCTTTCATTAGTTGAAACTGCTGCAGCTTAGGATTTTCGCTGATGTAATTATATACATTACATTATCAATGATGGATGAGTTTTAGCAAATGAGATATGCTAGAAAGGCTGTGAATATTAATTTCCATAATTAAAAGAACATGATGTCTGGAGTTTGATATTTGGTAGGTAATGCTATTCATAAATAATAGTTTCTGTATTTCTTCAATAAAAAAGCTTTCTTTAAAAAAAAAAAGAAGCTAACAATAACCTGCGGATGGTATACGTTGTGGAATACATTTATTTATGTCTCTTAGCAATCAGTTTCCTTTTCCGAGTTGACAGGTTAATTTTTTCATGGAGCCTGTCCTGAGGTGATATACTAGTAGTTCCATTACATGTGCAGATGTAAGTAATAGATAAGTCAGTGTACAGTAATAATGTTGTACTTTTATGGTCTCTTACATACTATTGATCTTTTTCCAAAGAAATGTTATATAGTTAACCTTAATATGTTTTAGAAAAGTAGACCACTACAGGTTATTAAAATAAGGAAAGTGTTTTAATAATTGCTTGTGTGGGACAGTCAATGTTATTTTGTCACCGTATTTTTTATGTAGCATTTTCATATGTTTACAAATTTTAGTTTTGTAATATTTTAACCATACTTATTCGGTATGCTGAGACTTAATTCTAGACTTATCAATGAACATTTATTCCCAGTGGATCTAGGATGTGGAATGTTCTGTAATATAAATATAAATTAGCTTTCAGAACAAGGCTTAACTGTTTTATGGGAATTAATCTCTGAGCTAAAGATGTAGCTGAAATATTCAATCAGTACAAGAAGTGTCTTTGTTTAACAGAATTTCCCAGTTCCCACCATTGCTTTCAGTGGAAAATTGGTATAAAAAAACACAACATAATTTCTTGAGAAAAATGTTTTCCTAATGGACAGGTGCGTAAAGATTTTTAAAAATGTTTCATCTGTTGGCCTCAATTCTGGTACATAGAAAAACAAATATGTCACTCTGTCAGTACGTGTAGTACATATTACAGTTTATGTTTCCTTATGGTTATTGCTGTACTAAGACAGCAAAGGTATTACTTTTCTAGGTTTTTTCCTTTCAGGTTTAGGCAAGCTGTCTTTCGAAGATGGGTACAGCTAAGGGCATGATACTTGAGATGTGACATTTGGGGGAGGGGGTGCACTTTTTACCTGAATTTTGAAGGTTTTTATAAAAAAAATGTAAAAGGTCAAATATCTAAAATTGCTCAAAACATTCAAAAATGATGGTATCAGGATACAAAGAGGTTTTTAGAGTTTTTAAATATAGAAAGGTGACGTCTTTATTGTTTGATACCTTTACAATTAATTATGGATTTTCCAATTTTCAGCAAGCTTCATACTTGAGGTTTGACATCCTCATAATGACTCATTGTTGATCTTTAGGTCAAAAGGTCATTTGGAGAACAAAGGTCAAATTTCTAAAATTGTTAAAAATGACAGTATTGGGTGTAAAGAAGTAGTGACCTTTGAGAATATTTATGGAGGAAATATGCTGTAATTTGTAATGGCTAGTCCCACAGGGTTGTAATTTGACACATGACAGCCCCTGGGTGGAGAGAGTCGACCTTGAGATCAAAAGTCATTTCAAGATCAATATTGTTGAAACTTGCTTTTTATGCTTTAAAGGTCATTAAAATGTCGAGAGGCATTTAGTGGACGTTAAATAGTCCCAAAACATTGTAGTCATTTAAAAATTTGGAGAAATCTTTATAAATAATATTGGATGGTCATTTAGAGGTCATGCAAAGGTCATAAAAGTCAATAACAGCTGCCCTTGCGCTTACAAAAAGGCTATCTAGTAGAAAATGTAGATGTAGAATCAAAGACTAGGATATTTTTTGCAAAGTCGTAATCACTGTTAAATAAGGTACAAAATAAATTATGTACAGTAATTACAATTATTATTATATTTAAAGTAACTAAATAACTATAATACAACAAGTTTAAAAATGTGTTAACCACAATACTATTATGTAGGTGTAGATACAACATGGTATTCCATGCTTTTAGAAAGCAATAAAATCATTATTATAATGAGCTGATGAATTATATCTGCTTAGTCATTAATTATGAAGTAATTGCTGTCATTAGTTTATTAGTAAATGATAACCTGTACTAAGTAACAATGTGAGCTATATTCCTATATTATATAATATTTTTAAAGATAATGTTACTATTCAAAGTTCATAGTTCTTTATAGACATATTTTAAAATTTAATTTTTAGTAATGCACTGGTGATTATTTTGTATCAGGTTCTGTTAAAACACGGCTTAAAGTTCATAAACGCAAACAAATGTATCATGGGAGTTGCATAATCTACCCTTAAAGCAGAATTGGAAAAAACGTTATATTTCTAAATATTATATAATTAAGTTAATCAACTATGGGAAATTTTTTTTTTCATAAGTGCAAAGAAAGCTTTCGACATCATCACACCATACACTTTCATTAGTACTGGAGACATTTAGTGGATATGGGAAACCCTGATGGTCACAAACCAGAAGTCAACTGCAGCAATGAAGACGTCATCATGATGACAAACAGCTTTATCGTGTTATGGCAGTAAATTAAGACTCCAATAGCTTATTTCAGAATAAATGTTGATATAGATGAGAGGAATTCATTGATTGGGAGATACCAATACATTTTAAAATCAAAATTGGACCTTACTAATTCCCATGAAAGCTTGTAATCCCTTGCCAGAATTTTCTTATGGGATTGAGAGCTGTTGTTAGAATTAATAAGATCTGATTGACGCAATAAAAATTAAAGTTTGGGTTTGCACAGTCTGGTTATAGAAGTGTTTTAATTGGTATACCACAGCATATTTCTACTTAGACTCACATATAGTTTTGATTTTAGTTTTATATCTTGAAATTGGTCTTTGTTATTTAAAAACTTGATAAGCTAGTTCATACTAAGGCAAACATCCTATAATTTTTTTAATATACATTATTCCTAGAAAATTACAAGCAATATTTAATTATTTCCCAATTGTCTTGGCAACCATGTAAGATTTATGCTTGTGCTAGTGATAATGAGCTAGAGATGTGCAACTTTAATCCAGAACAATGTATAATGGACATTTGTTACTTAACATCAGAATACATGTCTAAGTATTAATATCTCTGCTGAATAATATGTCCTGATCACAAGTATTACCAGACTTCTCTTTCGAGAGTTACTCATCTTAAATGTTTTAATTGCATTTTATCATTTTATGAACTTAAGATATACCATATTACCCTGATTGTCTTACGTTTGAATTTAGACCTGCTCTTGAAAGTAAACCCGGGTGTGACTATTGAATTAAAAGGCATCTTTGAAATGAGTCGTACTGCATTGATATCCAAAAAATACCTTAATAAAGCATACATGTGAAGACAGTACAAACAGATGCATACTTATTGAGTTTGAATGTAACATCGGGAGTGACATTTGAAGCAAATAAAATGATTACCGTGTTTACTAGAGTGTGTAATAAATGAATGGTTTATTTATTAATGATTACAGTCAATTTTTTACTACCCATTTTCATAAACTGTACCTTCTACAATCATGCATCGACAAAAAATATTATGACTGAAAAGTAAAACCCCCTTCAAACATAAGATTTGGGACTTACTGGCAAACCAAAACAATTTTTTTCCAAAAGTTCCATACTAAGACCCGGGTCTTTCAATCGGGGTAATACGGTAATATTTAAAGTTTCAAGTAATAAATTCTTTCCTATAAATTTCAAATTATATAGTTTCTGAGTCACTAGAACCAGGATTTTTTTTCATTAGCAGAACTTCTAGCCTAGAAGTGACCAAGTACCTTTATATTTTTTTGTTTGACAAGCTAACCAATAGATCTTGTGTAAATGGCATAATGTCCATTTTGTAAATAATTTACTTTTACATAACAAAATTAAGTTGAAGGGAAATAATTTAACATTCTTTACAGGATTTACATATTATATATGCATGATATTAACATATTTTATTTTCAAATAACTATTTTAATAGTTTAAAAATGAATGCAGAAATCTTCATTAAACAACTCTGATTAAGTTCAAACATTTTTGTGTTCTTACTGGTATAGTCAACATTGTTTGTTTTAGTTTTTATTATTTGATACTTTTGGAGCTGAATGAATTATATGTATTTCCGATTGTGAAAATATTTAAATGGTATGTTATTTAATTGCCAACTTGCACATTTATTAACTGATGCAAACTAAACATTGCTTAGAATTTGCATAGTGTTATTAATTTTCTTTTAAAGAATGCAAATTTCAATTATATCTGTTTTTCAATAAATTTAAAAAATCCACTTCAGTCTATTTCAGCTTATCAAAATTTCTATTCAGATTTGACTGATTTATATTAAAGTTTAGTTGATGGGTGTTCAACTTATATTAAAATACATTTCTAGCTGTGGAAGTTTGGTAATCTGTCATCATTATTGAATGTTCATAATGTGGCATTAAACTGATGAACAAAGCTTTCCTGACGCTTGGAGGACTGATAAAATTGAACAAAACTATGTAAGGAAAGTTGAAAGACATTTCATTTTGTATTGATTTGATGTTTATGCAATAAAATATACCTTTTCCATGTATACATTTGCCCGTGCTCTTGACTCTGTGTAGTCTTGAAAAAAAATCATTGATTATCAATAATCATGTTATACTGATATTTATTTTCTGAACAGATAAAAATGAGTTTGCAGAGTTAAACTGATCATGTGTGGAGCTGATAGATGCTGTGATTTATAGATTGAGCTGGTGAGCTGGTATGTTGTGATTTTAAATAATTCAAGATTAATTTATAAATGGAATAAAATATGCATTATTATTTATATTTGGTTGAACTGGTGAAAGGAAGTTTTTTTTAGATCTGATTGATGACAGCTAGACATGTATGATTTATAGCAATCATGTGTGGGTTCAATGTTTCCCAATAAAATATTGTTTTTTAACTGCCATTATCCAAAATTGTGTCAGAAACAGAAGTGTGTCCAGTCAGTATAAGTTAGTGGATTTTTAGGATTCCTGTACTTGTTTACCAAATAAATGGGAAATTCTATTTAGGATTTAGATGGGGCTTTGTCAGATTATGTTCTAATACATGCATGTTCCTCAAAAAATAGTTTGCTATCGATCCCATCCCAAAAGTTGGATATGGATATGGATAGATTATAGTAAACCATGGAGTGCCACAGTTGCAAGAGCTAATGCAAAGTATATTTTAAATCATTATTCAACACCAGTTAAAGGACCAGTACCTTCATGCACTTGCCTATTGGAATTAATATTGACTGGACTGTATTTTATTATATTTAAGTGGGTAATTATAAATTCTACACTTTTCATTAAGATTGTCAGAATATTGATTTTGTTGAAAAATATATAATTTACTTGTTTGTTCTTTTTACAGACGGGCAATTGATAATATCGAAATCTGGGTCATATAATGAACAACATGATTTTTAATGTGAATAGTTTTGAGTAAAGATATACTATGTAGTTTGTTGCTAGGGAAACATACATGTATGTTCAAATTTGTTTTTAATCTGCTTGTTCTAAATGATTTTGTTGTTATTTAATCAATGTAACTTCATGCATGACTAGCCATATGTATCCTCTTGCATGGCAGTAAGCAACAGAAATATTAGTTTGCAATAGGTAGAGGAATTATGCTTGTATGCTTTGATCAAAAGGTATTTTTGACAGCTATTTTTGCCATTTATTTGGTAAACTGCTGCATTAACTGCGCTATAGAATATTTTTTTTATGCTGTCGATTTATGCTTGCTAGGAATTGATTTTCCTGTCTATTACATTTCCTAACATATTGTCATTTAATTTAGTATATGGTGGCCCTTAGCTATAAACTTGATTTGTTGACTTGAAAAACTAGAGTCATTAATTCAAATAAAATTTATATTTGCTCTATGTTACCTTGGCTATATAGAATGAAGTGGTTCGTGCCAAGTTGAAAAAGTGCTGTGTTATTAGCAAAGCAGTCATGCACTTGTCATATCACAACTTCATACAAGTTAATTGAAATAGTAGATGTTTTTTTATTAAATTGGCAAGATGTCCAATAGTAGTGCTGTACAAAAAGTGTCATCATGCTTATTTAATTAAAAGTGTGTGAGACATCCACATACAAGCTTTGTATTTGAATTTTGCAACTTGTTAAGTGCCACACGACTATAGTTTAAAGTATATGATTTAACTGTTACTGGTGACTGTTGTATATTTGCTTGAAGTTCAATTTTCTTACTTGTAGATAATGGAATTGTCAGTTTTTGTAGAAGGAACCAAATTAGATCACAAAATTCATCATTTTGCAGAAGGTTTTTCGTAAATGTCTTTTAAGAACAAAACCTAGTATCAAAATGAATTCTTCACATCTTTAAATTTCCCTAAGTGGTACAGGTTTTTTAGCTAGGTTTTGCTGATCAAACTTTAACTAACACTTCTAAGAATTAAGATAAACAGGATTACATTAACAACAGAGACTGATGAGCAATCTAAACTAAAATATCAAAATCAGATTACAGGTCCGCCTAGCATCCACCAGTTAGGACATATGAACACACAATTGTTTTTCACGGAACTAGTTTGTCAATAGCATGGACAATTTATGAGAAGCATGCACCAAGTTGGCTGCGATCAATGAATAATGAAAACTATTGTATGTCCTAATCACTGGATGTTAGATAACCATGGATTAAAAAAGTTTTGAATCAAGCTGCAAGCCGAGGAATAATATGTTACAGATACATAACCTGTCTGTATTTGCTGTCTCAAAATTATTTCTTTAAATACTGTATATGAAAAGATTAAACTTGTAATTAACATGCTTTTTTCCACCAGGTAATAAATTTTGCAGAAATGCTATATATTTCCATACTCCTGAAGAGTTTATTCAACTTTTAAATTATTACCTCGTAAAATATTTGTGGATATTAAACATGATTTTTCCGCCAAATAATATATTCGTAGAAACACTGTAATTTCCATACTCCTGAAAAGTTCACTCAACTTTTAAATTATTACCTCATAAAATATTTGTGGATATTAAAAATTAGATGGTGTATAATATTTATCTATTTACAACAATTGTATAAAACCTTTGTTTGTTTTGCAAAATGTATAAATTTTATGAAAATGTATTTGAAACATGTAGTTATATATTCCAATGTTTGTCTGTGCGGAATGTTTTATCTGTAGCAGCAAATTAAGACACAGTCATCTTATCAGTGCTGAGTAACAATAGTTTGATAGGTAACCGTTATATATATATTTAATAAAGTACAATATAGAGATACAAATTAAACAAACCAACTTAATACGCCACTGATGAATTATAATAGGTATATTTAAAAAAGGGGAATGGTTTTCTTTACATGATCAGTGTTATTCATGCTGCACTATTGACACAAATCGCTGTCTTGTAGCGAATTTACTCAGAATTCTGCACCTAATAGTAATATATTATAAAGAAACAAAAAGGTATCTTTAATGTGGCAAACATGAACAGGGATTTTTCTGTTTGAATAATGGCATGATTTTGAATGTAAAGCCTAGCTTTTCTTGATAAACATTATCTCTCACATACTTTTCCAGATTTATAATCTACTGAGATTGATTGTGCTATTTTTTAGAAACAGGTGTGATCTATATGAATGGTTCAGCTCAGTTGCTGTTGTCCTTCCACCAGTTGGCCAAGAATAGTGGACTCCTCCTAATTATTGATTTTACATTTAATTTATGCTGTGATCTCTAAATACAGCAGTTTCCTTGACTAGTGACTTAATTCCTGTATTTATTAACTTTCTATAGGTAAAACATATAAAAACTATTGGGTTGGCAGTTTTCATTTATTTTTATTGCAATTCAGTGTTTATGTTTGAATGTCTTTGGTGCCACCTAATGGCCATATCAACATTCAATAACACAAACTGGTTACCAGACTGATATTAATTGAATTTCATAATTATTAACATATGACTTAAATGATAGCTTGTTGCCACCTGTGAGTGTAGAATTTCTTAAAATATATGTTTGTGCAAAATGTATAATGGGCCTTTCAGACTACCTTTTTGGAACCGATTCGAGCTCGATCTGGATCCATAACCAGATCGACTTGAATCCTGTTACGCGTTCACACTACTTTTAATGTAACTGGATTCTACTATAGCGCTATATATATATATATATATATATATATGTATGTATGTATGTGTCTGTGTGTGTGTGTCCTGTCTGTCTGTCTGTCTGTCTGTGTGTATGTGTGTATGTATGTATGTAAAAAAAAAAATTTCAAGGCAAAATCGTATGACGTCATCAATCCGGATTGATCGTTCACACTACAGAGATGGAACCGGTTCCAACTCAAAACCGAATTCAAACCACCTCTCATAGTAGGATTCAGTTGGAACTGGTTTGAGGTAATCCCTTTGCGTTCACACTATTATTTGCAACCGTATTCAGCTCGAACTGGTTCCAAAAACGTAGTCTGAACGGCCTATAAATGACCAATAAACTTGGTATAAAATTATTTAGTTATTTTAAAATGTGTAGATAATTATATTGTTGTTGCATATTATATAGTTCTAAGTTGTGCATTATATACTGTGGTGTAATATAATTTTTTTACACTTTTGATAAATAAACAAATAGATTGTTGTTTTCCCTGTCATGTCTAGATTACATACATTTGTTGGATGAACAGATAGAGACTGCTGGGGCATAATTGCCTTATTTTAAAGATCACTGTTGTTTTTGTAATTGGCAGTTTTTCAAAAGTGTCATATAATGAATATTTTAGCCAGAACAATTCAGAACCAAAAGGTTTGAGTTTCTTTCATACTATTAGCTTTTGATGTTTTCAACATCTTCATAAATGGTGACAACCATTTTTGGTTGTGTAAGTGATTAAACACTATTCATATAATATAGATTTATGAAGTAATGGTTAATTGTAAAATAATATATTTTCACAGAAAGATGATAAGTCACCCACTTCATATTATTATATTGACTTATGATTCAGTGTGCCCCCGCTATATTGCAACTTTGTTTGTCTGCATAATTATTTTATCATTTCTTTAGTGCGTAAATTCAGGAGACAAGTATTTTTGCTTTGTATTTTTCAGAGTTATAAAGCTAATCAATATACAATTTGGTCAATGGATTATATAGAGAAGTTTGATATCGAATTAGATAAAGAAGTGTATTATGCAGGTGAAACATTAACTGGAAATGTTGTGATTAATACATCAGAAAATCTGAAAATAAGAGGTGAGTGTGGTCAAATGTGATACTCTGTGATCTTTCCATAAAAATTGATTTTGGTTTATAACGCTATTAATATAATATGAACCCACATTTGTGAACCAGATATTAAATTAATTTTAATACTCTTATCGCCAGTTTAGTTAGGGTGATGTCAAAGGTTTATTAGACTAACTGCAGAGATAGTGCTTTTTTATTATTTTTTGCTGAAACTTACGTAACTTTCATATATTTACAATTATTTTTCTTAAAAACTGGAAAAACGTTAAGGAATATAGCCACTTTGTAATATCAGTAACTGGAAGTGTCACTTAATCACGTTGTACGAAATGCAAGAGTTCTGTGTGACACAAAGCATATCATTATGATGTTGAAAACAAACTTGCAATTACTGAAGTGTATTGATTTATGATCACATTAGCACAACAATTAATATTTGTATCATATGCAATAAATTTGAAAAGTAATCTAGTATATATAGAAATATTTTCCCTTTTTCACTAAAAGAAAATTATGCTTTTGTTGAAAATTGTGACCAATGACTGAATACATTACAAATTAAACTGCTTGGAATTATTATAAGTGACCACAGTCAAGGGTGCTTGGTCTTGATTTGGGTAGGATCATGCACCTGACTTCAAAAATCCTGACCACGGTTATATCAAGGTTACACTAAGAAATAGACCCTATAATTATATCATTCCCATATTCATTACCCAGGGTAGATAGATTCGATGTGTATTGATGGTCGATTGTCGGGCGATCGCAGAAAATGATATTAGAATTTCAAACAGGGATTGTAGGTTAGCTACAATGACCACTAAATAAACCAAGTTTATACTACAAAAGACTAAAAATATACTCATTCTTATACCCAAAACTTGAAATAACTACCCACAATTGTACCAGGAAGGAGGAGATTGTGACCCATATACCATGGATGAAGTTGGGAATATTCTGGATATTCTATAGGTTTTATATAGGAATAACTGCCTGAATTTATTTTATTCCCTGATTGTTGCTTTCTATTAGAACATGCTTAAACCACTGTGCTTATTGGGGATCCTGAAATATCAGTACATGTATTAACTAGCAACAAATAGTGTCATGGTTGGTACATGGTACTTTATTCATATTCGTTACTAATACTAGTAATGTATAGCTTATCATTCTCATCTTATCTGTAACTCAATTTTTCTTTCAGGTATTAGAGTTTTTCTGCGAGGCAAAGCTCATGTGGAATGGAGAATAACACGCAGTGGTGAACGACGAACAGTTAAAGAAGATCAGTATTACGTAGATGAGAAGGCTACTATATGGGGGAAAGGTAAAACACCTGGTTTTTATTTTGTAAAAGAATGTGATCTTCAGTGATGCATACACACCTGAAGTCCTTTTTTACAAATATAGACAGACAGAAGCCAAGATACCAGCATCTGTCTTGCACATAGAGAGAGACTATATTCAGACCATGTATGCATGCATGACTCCGAAATTATTATCTGTTAGACTGTTACCGTTATCTATCATGTTATTACAATTATAAGGTATCTGCTACTCACTGATTATATCTAAATTTCAGATAAAGGAGATGATATTAGCATACCTATTATGCCTCGAGGAAACCACCGCTATCCATTTTCATTTCATCTACCAGAGAATGCTCTTCCATGCTCATTTGAGAGTAAAATTGGAACAATCCGCTACTACCTAAGAGTCATTATTGATATACCATATGCATCACCTCCTCAAGGGTTGAAATATTTCACTGTTATTGGACCACACACTGACTGTATGGATGACAGATTTCTAGTAAGATTTTACACTAAGTGACGATTTTTTTTCAGTCTGAGCAAAGGGGCAAATTATGAAAATAAAGTACTTATACTATGAAGTTTTCATCTACGGTTATCTGATACTGAATTGTCTTCATTAATTGGAACAGAACAGAGCTTGTACAGAGAAGGTGGTTTTTGATTTTTTAAAGGATCACTGTTGGTTTTAATTGTCTATTGGCTCCATAACATGTAAAAGCACAAAATAAGTCCAATTTGATTTTCAGACATAAGGTGACTAAATGTCGCTACTGGATTTTGATTGAGTGCATGAGCTTAGCATTATATTTTTGGACGTTTAATTTTAATATTATATTCTCATTAATATAAGCTTACAATCAATAATTTGATGTCAATCATTCAAGTTACTGTACACCTAGTGGAATAATGAAAGTGAGGTTGCTGTCGGTTTACTTTTTTCCTGTCTCCTTTTTTGTCTATGCTAAGAATGGCCAGTGCTGGTGTACCTGTAATTTACAAGCTTTGTTTGTAAATTTAATTTTTTGTGTAGCTGATTAAATTTAAGTAATTAATAAGTTCATTCATCAAGGTTTATTAAATAATTTTTTTAGGCATCTTTTAGTTCAGAAGACCAAAGAAATTCTTATTGTTTATGTTGCCGCACGGGTCCTGTTACACTGTCAGCTACATTAACACGAAGTGCATATTGCTGTGGTGAGAATTTAAAACTAAAAGCTGTAGTACAGAATGGCAGTGATAGAAAAGCTTGGCTCAAGTGTAAACTTTTACAGGTTGGTTAAGTTGCCAATATGTTACATACTGCAACCATACATTTACATAAAAATGTAACTAGGTAAAAGACATAGAAGTATCAGTTTGCAAAATCCCCTTAGAGATGTCACTCCCTAATCAAAGCTGATCTTAGAAATACTGCTAGTTGCCATAAATTGAAGAGAAAGTGTGTGTTTTTTTAAGAAATGAAAGTTATCCACAAATCTGAAAATGATCAACTTGAGGAATTACTTTTAGTCATTTCTTAAAAAATATTTAAAACTATTTTAGAAATACAGCTCCTGTATTTATTTGATGATTAGGTGGTACTGATGAATATAATATAACAAATTGATGAGTATACACATACAGTATATTCCGGCTACGAGGGTAGGATATATTTTTATTTAAATAAAAGCCTGATGCTTTTGCTAATTTAGAACTGCCTGTTAAGGTGGCTAATTACATTCTAAAGATGATTGGACAAGTTTTAGTTAGGTAATAGTTTTCATGAGGATAGTAAGTACCTAAGATTAACAAAAAAAACACTAAAAATAGAGGGATATTATTTTTATTAAGCACTCACTATGGGGCTTTTATCCATTTGGATAATTATGAAATGCAAGATGTTTACAAGTGTTAAGTTTATAACTATATCAATTCTGTTTTCTTACAGTTTGTGGAATTTTACATCAACAAGGGTGTACTGGGTTTAACCAAAGATTTACAACACATTGTTTGGGAATACAGGAGTCCAACAGTACCACCACACAGTACAGTTAAATTAGATAAACTTCATCAGTATTTACAAGTCCCTGTCTTACCACCTACATTAGTAGAAGTATGCAAGATTATTCAGATTTATTATATATTAAGGGTAAGTTGTATAATAAAGACAAGCAAACAGCTACACACTTAGCTTGAGGTATTTTTTTGGTTATATTTTGAGGTCGTGCCTGGTGTGCCATCATGGTCACTGTTAAGCTTTTACGATCAACTCTATACCAAAAATGTTTTGGACCCCAAAATGTACCAAAAATTCTAAAACATACCCCACAATACACCAAAATTCCAAAACATGTCCTGAAATATACCAGTATATATGGTCTATTAGCAAAAATTTCAGTGTTTTCTAATGTTTAAATTAATGTTACCCCTTTTTATTAGATTGTACACTATTTTCTGTGCATAGTAGACCCAAAATATGCCTGTGCAAAAGACTTGATCCAAATATACCACAGGGGTGTACCCTGAAGTATACTAAAATTCGTCGAAAAAGATACCCCGAGCCAGGGGCACATACCAGTCTGAATAAATCCATCCGTTAGTATTACATTCCCTCTCAACAACTAACGTCTGGGCTTAACCATAGTCAATTTTTATTATATTCCTTCAATTTAACAAGAGCGAAATAATTACGTCATTAATCTTTTGCCAACCGAGATAAGCCTTTCTCTCTGAGTGATCCATCGTCGCCTATCACATCTATTCTATCATTATGACTCATTCTGAATAGGTATCGCTTTTTGCTTAGCGGACTATAGATAAACTATGTCAGCACAGCAAGTGTGTGATCGACCCCCTACCCGCTTAGTCCACTGTTTTTCCTATTATTGTAAGCTGCAATTTGATTGGTGTCAAGAATTTCGTGACACTTTAAATAAATAAAGAGATTATCGATCTTCTGCTTTTCGAGATAATAAACAAAAATTTACTATGGTTAAGCCCAGATGTTAGTTGAGAAGATACGGAACACTAACGGATGGATTTATTCAGACTGGGGCACATACCTGCCAGCTGCATACACTAAACCCCCAGCCATTATTGGCTAATTCCAGGTTTTTCAGCTATTTGATAATTTCTGCATTTTTAGGATTGTTTAGGTGATTGTGACATATCTGGCAGAAGGTCCACTGCAATTTTATTACTGTGATGCCTTTGACAATAAACTGCATTAACCAAATCTTGTCTCTTCAAAAGCATCATTGAATGTTATTCTGTGTTTGTAGACAGTGGATAATTATAGTCTCATGTTGATATTCTTTAAGCATCTGGTCTACAACTAAATTTGAGTAAATTCACCTTCTAGAATTCTGCATCCACCTGTATTGCGTCTGTTACTAGATAGTCAAATTAGAGTGAATGTGTAGTACAGAAGTAGTAATAATGCCATTTTTTTCAAAACTGTTTTTCAATTCATGTACCTGTTGCTTTTCAGGTCAGTTTGTTATGTGATAAAAGGAATGAAGATTTACAATTAGATTTTCCATTAACCATAGCAACAGTCCCATACAGAATCTCAAATTCTCCATCCCCTGAAGTGCAGTTTGGTAAGTTTGGTTATCACTATAGCTTACGCGAAACTTTCAGAAATCATAGATGAGAGCAGGTACAGTTTATCTAGTGCAAAATAAACTGCAAGAGTACATATTAGATATGACAATCTTCTAGCAACTACCAGAATTTAATTAGCCAAGTTTTGTATTAGAACAATATGCTATACTGTGATATAAGTTTGCAGCAATTGTACACCTAGTTGCCAGAAGGTTGCCACTAGTGGCAAGTGAGAATAGTTGTAGCAACTTGTGGCAAGTTTACAGCTGTCCAACTTTAACACTTTCACAACATTATTGTTGTAGCATCAGAAAGAATGTTCATTCGATTAAGTAAATAATAATAAAATATATTTTAGTGAACTCTGAATGCTACATTTTATGACTGCAGTGTTTTCTTTTTTCAGAAGTGGCAACTGACAATGTTGAAGGTGGCATGTATGTGAGCCCTGAATTTCAATTAGGACAAGTATACGATGGGACAAATGAATCATGCGAATCGGACACTGTCTTATATAGACCTGTATATTTATGTGTGCCACATCAAAGAATGCAAGTAACAAATACTCATAGCAACCAAGATATTGAAGACCCAGGACAACAGGTTATTCATTTCGAGATGTCTGAAGGTGAAACCACTCCAGTAAGAATGACATCTGTGTAGTCCATGAAATGTTTTTAGATTTTCCTGTAAAAACTTTTAAAAAGTTTGATAATCATTTCAGGAAGTACACTTACTGATTGTTTAAGTTCATTCATGAATTTAACCACCATGCACAGTTGCTTGTTGTTTGTGAAATGAACAGCAGTTCATTTATAAAAAACATGTAATTTATAAATTTTCAGTATTAGTTAAAAATCCGAAACCAGCATTAGTATGCTGTGGCTATACTGTACCTGAAAGTAAGTGCATGTGAAAGCAGGTTTGAAAGTGATATAATACTATTGACATTATTTAGTGAGTTTATATATTTAGGGTGTTTATTAACATGTGATGTCCACTCAACTTGTTACTTTGCATCACTATTTTGTCTGTGCAACTACTTACATTATTTTGTACTTAGTTAGTTAGTAACAATCACTACTTCACAAAGAATCATATGATGCAACCTGTAATAATTCTGTCAATAATATGCTGAAGTATTATTTCTATGCCAGTGATAAAACCGCGTCTCTGTGAAATGACAAGTAAAAACCTTTGTTAAGATAGTAGAACTAAAGGTGTGATCAGAATGAATGTTAACAAGGTTTTGGCTTCTAAAACATTGAAAATATATCTGTTTGAATTTTTGATTTAAGGGCTTTTTGACTACTAATTGATTTCAACGGGTAAAATTTTTACATGTTAAAAAGTAGGCTGATGCCAGGTGTCATTGGGTGTTACCAGGTAAACTGAGTTACCTTGTATGAAACGATTTCAATAGCTTACCCAATGCATATGTTTAGGTGACTACCTTATGTTATTTCGGAATAGATAATTATACCACAATGCATCATTGCTGTGATCTAGGATATATAAAGAGTTTTATATATCCTAGCTGTGATGATATACAAACGCCTATTGTGGTAGACAGCTGGTAACTGTCTTTTTAATCTGCCCTAAAATAGACAAAAAACAACCAACTGTGCTATTACCCATTATATCAAAAATGACAAAGTGTAGGCCGCCTGTTGCTATTCATATATCTCATAAAAATCCAGCCAAAATCGAAAACCAATTTTTAAATCAAAAATTTCAAATATGTATTTTCAAATACCTCCGTTTTGCATATATTTTTCTGAGTTCTTCTTAGAAACTGGTCTTCGGAGCAAAAAACTTTGTTTATATCCAATTTGATCAAGCCTTTAAGCATAGTAAAGGACTGTTGTATATTTTATTTAGTATGTGTCTAATATACATGACTTTTTGCAATAATACATTTACATATTTGGGTAACAAGTACCACTCACCACAACTTATTGGTACTAATTTTTTGATAAATTTTGGACAGTTTAAGTGGAAAGACAATACACAGTAATAGTATGCATTTTTGAAAGTTACTGAAAAATAATAACAATTTACTACTTTTCCTACCTGATGCAATTATGTAATTTATAAGATGGCAATTTTGGGGGAAAATATACCTTTTTGAAAATTCTCAGATACAAAGCTGAAACTTAAATTTTCCTTAATTCAAAAGTTACGACCCTTCAAAATTCAACTTAAAGTATTAACAATCGCATATGGATACTTTATTCTGCATGATGCTACCCATCATAAAAAACATTGCTTGACATTTTGTACTCATAATAATTTAATTGGTATTCAGTAATTACAAAAAATATATTTATTAGGGTTGCTCCTATAAGGGAGCAAGCCTATTGGTTTTGTATGATTGCTTTTTTCTTTTTCTTCCAATTTTCAGCAAGCTATATCTCGAAGACGGTTACAGCTAGGAACTTGGTACTTGATGTGCGACATCCCTGGGGTAGGCCATTGTCATTTGGAGGTCAAAGGTTAAATTTTGAAAAAATTTCAAAATGTTCTGAAATGATTGTATTGAGTTACAATGAAGTATTTTAGATGATCTTTGAGAATATTCCGGTACTAACAGGTTTTATTTTTATTTTTTGGCATCTTTTCAATTAATTTATTGATCTTCCAATTTTCACTAAGCCATATCTCAGTCTGTTATAGATAAGGACATCATATTTGAGATTTGACATCCCCAGGGTAGGCTATTGCTGACCTTGGGGTCAAAAGGTCATTTAGGGGTGTCAAAGGTCAAAATTCTAAAGTTGCTCGAAATATTCCAAAATGATGGTATTAGGTTATAAAAGATGTAATTTTGATGACTTTTTAGAATATTTAGATATTAAAAGGTGATTTTTAATGCATCTTTTAAATTAATTTTATGGAGGAAACATACTGCAAGTCATAGTGTTTGGTCTAATAGGCTTGTACTTAGACATATGACAGTCTGAAGTTGACCTTGACATCAAAAGGTCATCTAGAGGTCAAAGTTCAAACTCTCAAAATAGCATAAAATTTTCAGAAAACATAAAGTAATGAATTTCTATTGTTTGCTGTAAAATTCAAAAATGATGTTGAAAGGTAATTTAGAGGTCACATAACGTTCATAAAAGCCAATGTGAGCAACGCTGCCTTTGCTAAAAGGCTATCTAGTTATACAATAATTTTGTGCATTTCAAACAGTTTCTTGTCATGTGTCAACATTCCAAACCAGCAAATTTGACTAGCAATATCCAAAAATATCTATACCTGCCCCTTAACACCAGTAAACATGCAGTGTTTCTTTATAGTTAATGTGTGCTATGCATCATGGTAAAGATAATGGATAATGAATGGCCTTTCACACCATCAGATTGATATCTCAAAATATTAGATTGCAGTGAAATGCAAAAGTCCCTCATTTCTCTATTCATGTGTACTATTGACAATATGTACATTGTATAAATTATGAATTTCGTACATTTTATTTATAAGTAATAAACTTTTTGTAAACATTAATATATTAATCAACCATCCATTGATTAGATAAATAAGATATCAGGCCTACCTAACCAGCATGGACTCAATCCAAAGGTACATGAATGCGGATTGATGGTTTGAGTAGGCCTGGATTTGCTATTTAATTGGTATATCATGCCAGGTGATTAGCAATATAATAATCATATAACATGCCTATGTGTATGATGGATGACATCACCACAAAGTGCCCATGAACATAATAATGGCTAAAACTACTACTGAGGAGAGTTTAGATTAAAAAATTTCAGCTGATTATCTTCTCTCTTTTATAAACTATGCTTTACATTGCTTACATTAAACTACAATGGTTTCCAGAAACGTCTTGGGAAAATATTTGTTTCATGTTAAATATCATTCTACAGTTTTAAACAGCTTTATAAATACAAAATACTCAATCCTGCAGTAAGTGGTGTCATCTTCTTTCACCTTTACATGGGTTTCCTGAAGGAAATTATGGTTTCCCGAAGTTGCTGTGCAGAGTTTATTTAGTTATTTTGGGATAAACAATTGGCTTCGTTCTCTATAGGAACTGGTTTCTTGGCATCAAATGTAAATGTAAGAATTAATCCTGCAAAAAAAAATAGAGTATTAGTTATGCAAAACTCAACCTTACAAAATCTTTCTGTACCTTGTGAACTACATACTTTCTAGGATTACTAAACTGTGCTAAGAAATCTTTATGTTGGAACCCAGTTATGAAGTATCTGAAGTACGAGTCCTTGCCTACTTGTCTAGGTCATTTTAAAATGTCACCAAGCCTATTATGCCCACCAATCTATGGTCTTTCTAGAACCACCTTTGAATCGTCCAGGCAGCGCTTCTTCTTCACGGCTATTAACGCAACGTTACATGCCCTCTCGGGAACAAACATGGCCACCAGTTGGCCATATTGGAAGTAATCTAGGTCAAAATTACACAGCATGTACTGCGACCTGGAGTTACTCTGTGCCGAATATGAAACTGACCAGATAAAAACTGAAGCTGTTATTATGACGTGCAATCTCGCAAACCAATATGGCTGCCAGTCAGCCATGTTAGAAGTAATCCGGGTCAATATTATATATAACCTGTACTTTGTCCTGTACTTACTTTGCACCGTATATGGAGCTGATCAGATAAAACCTGACGCATTTATTGTGAGTCAAAGAAATTGTTACGCATGGCAAATAATGCCGAAGATTTGTAACGGCATTTGACCTACTTGTCAAGGTCATTTTAAAATGTCACTTAGCCTATTACGCCCACCAGTCTATGGCCTTCCTAGAGCCACCTTTGAATTGTCCAGGCAGCGCTTCGTCTTCGCGGCTATAGACGCAACATTATGTGCCCTCTCGGGAACAAACATGGCCACCAGTCGGCCTTATTGGAAGTAATCAAGGTCAAAAGTATAAGTGACCTGCACTTTGACCTATATTTACCCTGTGCCGAATATGAAGATGGTCGGGTAAAAACTGAAGCTGTTGTCGCGAGACAAAGAAAGTGTTACATACGACGACAACAACAACGCCTTCACTACGACTATATGCCCAGCCACTATGGTGGATGGGCATAAAAAGATTTAATTTCCATTAACATAGAATACTGATTATCGGCTACAGGAACACAGGTATAATAATTTCATTTAAAACTACAAACCTATAAACATAAATCCTGAGACAAGACTAAACATACCAAACCAGCCAAATAAATCACTTAATGTAGTTGACAAAATTGCTCCAAGTGGTCCAGTTATTGCCTAAAAAGTGAAAAAAATGCGTAGTCATAAGTATTTACCATAAGTAGTTTCCGGCAATTTGGTATGGTGCAGTTAATTACAGAAATATAAGTACCATGCAGACAGAACCATTTGCTTGTAAATCACTGTGAGCTGCCACAAAACATGTTAAAGCTTATTATAAGTTTGATGTATGAAGCATAGTTGGGATAACATTCAATTTAATTGTTCCACAATCAGTAAAAAATGTTATCGAAACGCAACACCTTGCATACAATGAAAATGACTCTACTTGTAGGGACCATACTATATAGGTTGGGAGCAGTTTGCAGTGGAATACAGATACTAATATTAAACTTACTTGTGAGGTATAAAGTAATCCGTAATTTATAACAACATATTCTGGCCCAAAAGCTTTGGCAGTAGCTGTTGGTAAAAGTGAAAAATTTCCAGAAAACACCAGAAACACCAAACATATCCAGATAAAATACATGGCTTCTCCACCTGTTTGTGTTCCTATTAGAGTCATCATAACCACAATCATAGAAACACACAGGATTAACATGGCAGTCTGAAAAACAACCTAGAGGATTAGTATCAAACATCAACACAATATATTATGGCTTCAAATACAAAGTTTTTATAATGACAGCCACTTTTGATTCAAGATGGCCATCACATTTTCCACTAGACATTTTCATCTTACAAACCCAGCAAACATTTTAACCAAAGTTTCATTAAAATCAATCCAATACATTCAGAGTTATCAAAGAATATGCTTTGCAAATGAGTATGACTGAATGAGTGACTGAAAAGATCTGATGTACGAGCAATATGTCTTCTAACTTAGATGTTGGAACCCATAAATCACAATTTCATTCATTGCTGAAAATACATATAATTCTATCAAAATACCTTTTGCAACTTTCTCTTGATTTTTTTTGTTTCAAGGATAATTCAAGCTGCGTGACATCCACCAACTTAAAATCGTTTAACAAGGACAATTTTCTGCAAGCACTGACCTAGTTTGTTGAGAATGGATGTTGGATATCCGGGTCCTAATAAGTCCCTTGTTTGATGAATAAAACTCCTTGCTCAACAAACAAAGTCATTTATTATACTTAGTCTAGTGATGAAAGACCTCATGGAATGTGACTCAAAAGTGAATAAAGTGAAACTAAGTCTTGTGATCAAAGATCTCCTGCTATATGGCTTCACACCAGTGTTGAATGTGTGCTGTGTTTCACGGTGGGCAATTGTGATAGCTAGTTATTCCTGAAAAATGTCCCGGTTACTTTTCAAGTTGGCTAAGCGATAACCTGTTGACCAATCTGGATTGTTTCTAAAATCGGAAACGTATCTGGGATATGGCATTTGATTGCCATGGCATCAAAGAGTAATACATGTTCATCAGAACATAAAGGTAGCTTTACCTTTTTATGACAAGACTCGGGGTACCTAAGGGGTGCCTTCTTCTCTGAATTACATGCAAATTACTAGTTTAAATATTCCTACTATCTGCAGTAGAAGCAATTAAATATTATGGAAAAAGTACAGAGTATATCGTTCATTGAAAATATGAAGGCTTACTCTGTAGGAGAATCTGTCGGCCAATGTTCCCCAGAAGATGCGACCTCCAGCATTGAAAATGGCAGCAACGGCACCCACAAGGGCCAAAAAGTGGTCATCTTGGATAAAGGTCTGTCCATATATCTACAATTTTAGATACAGCACTCACTTTAGTGCAAGTAACACAAATTATATATGGCAATAAGTTATTTGCTGACATGTTTTTGGAGAAATGTATGCGACAACATTTGTGAAGTTGAACACTTGCATACATTACGGAGCTGTAAAAAGTGATTTTGAAAAAATAAAGACACATGCAATTAAATATATACATACTGCCACTAATTTTTCAGGTTAAGACGTATTTTTGTTTGTTGTGAGTACTAAATAGCCTGTTTCTTTGATGGTTTAAGTCAGTTTACACTCATTTTGACATAAACATGGTAACTTAATGTTTAAATCATTTGGATTACTGGCCTGTACAAATAACAAGCTAGCAAGAAGCAAGACCATTGGATTCATTTTCCTTCTTAATATTCTTTCTAATTTTTAGGAAAAAAATATCTTGAAGACAGCCAGGGGTAGAGATGACACTTAAAGGTGTGGTATTCCTGGGGTGGGCCATTGTTGACCTTGAGGTCAAAAGGCCAACTAGAGGTCAAATTCATAAAAGTGCTTAAAGGCAAAAATGATGTCAAGACAAGTGTCAAGAACAGTTGGTCCTAAAGAACTGTAGTTTCACTTCTGACATCCTCAGGGTAGAGAGAGGACCATAAGATCAGAAAACTGCATATAAAGGTCAAAATTGGTACTTTTAAACTTTCCAAAATCACAGGTTCTCGTGTGGTCTATAGATAACCCGGAGGTCATGGGGTAATTTTTTAAAAGGTCTAAAGATATAAAAAAAATGAATTAATATTGTTTAAGCATACTATTGGGCTTTTTCTTTACTGTGACTCAGTTTTTTACTGGGTTTGTCAAGTTTATCTTCCTTAAAAGAAGTTAAAAGATTTTTGGGCTGTTTCTTTGGTTAGGAGATCTGCTGAAGGCAGCAAACCTTTCGACTTTGTTCATTTTCTTTATTTTTGGCCTCCTTTTTCTTCTCCAATTTTGAACATCCTGCAAGTTTCTGAAATGGTTAGTGGCAGAGAAAGGTGTGACATCCATGGGGTGGGCTATTAGAGATCATCCAAAGACTGCAAGGGTCAATATACAGTATAGCTGCCAGTCATTTTTGCATTTACTGAAAAGCTATCTAGTATGAAAGGCAGAATTAAACAAGTAAATTGTATATACAATCAACAAATGCTGAAATAAGTAATAATGCGCTTTTTGCCACAGATCAACATGATTATCCAATAATTAATGTTTACCTGTTGGGTTGTACTTTTAATTACTTATATTTAAGTACTTTAATTACTATATTATGATCCAGACTGTACCTTGTAAAGTGTTGATATAAAGACAACACTAAATCCATTCACAAGAAATGTAAACCATAATGTGTAAAATGCTCTTGTTCTTAGCATTTCGCTTGGGAGAAAGGTGTGAATACCCGGAATCCTACAAAATTACAACACAATACTAAATATATGCATAGATCCATTATCTAGAAGTATATCTGAGTTAAAAAGAATGTTTAATATGAATATAATTATTGAGCCCAAAACCAGCTTAAGAATTAATTAATGTAAACTTTTATTAAGTACATAGTTTTTAAAACAGAACTTGAATGTTCTATTTTAATGGCATACCCAAAAGTGTACAAAATGGCCAAGTTATTTCAACATTAGCAAAAGGCAGGTCTAATAAACAATAAAAGATAGCTCATTCAGATAATTATTATTTTTAAAAAAATTTCACCTACTTTTGTTCATAATTTATACTTGGTTCTCCAATCAGGATTTTGCCAGCATGAGTTGTGGAAGTTTCATCGGTTAAGAGAAATGTTGATTCATCCTACAACACATATATTAAAACAGAAAAATACAGTAAAACATGTAGTATATATTGAATTTTTAAAATTAACAAAAAATTATAATATTATTCTTTTCACAAATCTTTGCAATTTAAACTACCAACAATGAAAAACTTTCACAATGCACAATATAAATATATAACCTGGTGATCTGATGCATTATTGTTTGAAATGAACAAAACAGTTGTATCTGAAGGATATTATACCTCATCATCCAGGTTAAATAACAATAAGCATCCAAACAACTGAACAACAGCATAAACTGCACCCAGCATGAAGAAACAATTAGGAACTTCATCCAAAATTAAAGCTTGAGAGAAGTATCTAAAAAAACATTGAAATTCAATAAGATTATCATTATTAACTGTTCATTTGAGACTGATTAAATGTTCACAGCTGTGTGTGATAATACTTTATCAAAAAGAGCAATAACACAGTGGTGTCAACGTAAATCCTATTATGACAACATTAATCTTGATAATATGTAGAATAATATGTGTTTCACCAAAATTTTACAGATTAACACTTTATCATGAGAAGTAGAATTGTATTTATATAGGGATAATGACATAAAAGACCTGTTAATAAGGAGGTAATGGGTGAACAGAATGATACAAAACCAAACTACTGAAGTCAGAGTTTTAATTCTAGCATAACTACTGATACAGCAGAATCCTAGCTATTATGACCACATTATAATTCTATTGTATAAAGTTCTATTTTAAGAAGGGACCATAAAAGTCCCTAGATATACATGCAGTCAACATATGTGCCAGCAGTTTCTGCACATTGTGAGAACTAGAGCAAAGAATTGTTTTTACTACATGCCTATATCTACCAATCCATTTTTGCTAGTAGACATGCAGTTACCATTGTAAACAAGTTAAGTGGTATTTTAGGTTGTGACCTGGGTGAATGTCATAATGGTTATATTTTGTTTTTAATAATTGTGTAGTCTGAACAAATCCATCTGTAGCATTCCGTTCCTTATCATCTAATGTCTGGTATTAATCCGGTTAATCGCTTCTGTTATCATTCATTATCTCAAAAACCATATAAACGATAATCCCTTTGTTTATAAATAAAACCCAGTGAAACAAAATGAGATTGCAGCTTACAATAAACAGATGTAGCAACAATGGACTAAGACACAGCTAGTGGAATAGGTCAATCACACATAAAGGAATTATAAAGAAAAGCTGATCCCTGATTGGTCAAAAGTTTAATGACATATTTATTCACTTTTGTTAAATTGAAGGATTATAATGACATTTGATTGTGACTAAGCTCAGATGAGGGTACAGATTGGATTTATTCAGACTGGTTTTTATGTATAACTTTATTTTGATGTTGCATACTGACATAGGTGATGGATATTTTTGCAGAGATGCATAATGTAAAAAATGATATCCTTTTTTGCTTTTGACCTATATAGCTAGACCCTCATTACTGTTTAAATAAAAATTCATGAAAGTCCGCATTACATTTTTTTCATACAGAATAAACGTTTTGAAATTTTAGCATTCATACTATGTCATGGCAGTATTTTTGGACTTGTGTGTACAAAATATGAAATTTAATTAACACTTTGTGAAATTTTATAAAAATCATAAGGCACATCCCACAGCAAAATCCTGTGGCTCTAAATTTGAGTTAACTATATGTTTAAAAAGTAAACAATGCTCCCATTATTTGCTATGACCAAATTCTAAATACAGTGAATAATCTTTGAATTTTTAATTAATATTTTTTAAAAAGTAAATTTTATATTTGCTAAAAAAAATAAATTGATTATGTAACTAAAATCTCTGGCACAATATAAATATGGTCCACAACAAATTATGGGAGTAATATTTGCTAAAAATATACTTAGCACAAATTAGGTTTCCCGGAAGAATGTACCTAAGGATTTTTATAGAGTATCTTTAAACACTAATTAAATTTTATACATTTGACACAATAGATAGTTTGAAAATACCATTATGACATAGCTTGAATGTTAAAGTTTCAGAAAACATGTATTTTGGGTGAAAAAAATGTAATGCAGATATTTCACAAATTTTTATTTAGACGGTGACAAGGGTCCAGATTAGCCTTAAAATGCGTCTCCTCCAGAAACTGAGCTAATGAGAATTTCTGAGCAAGTATGCTAGTTAGATGAAGTAAGACGCCAGATATGGCTAAAATTCTTGCTCAAGCTTTGACCAATATTCCTAGAGAAATACATCACAAAGTGTGTGCATGGTTGATAGCTCTTGCTTGGCATTCTTGTTGTATTTTATTTGTAAAGTAATTCGTTTTGTTGTAATGGTAAGAGGTGTACAAAGTCAAATGACAAGGATAGAAGGTACGAAAAGATTAAACTATATTATCAGCGAGTCAGTGCTAAGTGTAATGTTTTGGATTAACCCGAAATGTTTGGATTAAAATGTTTCACATGTAAATTTTAATCAACAAGCCTGTATCTTTATTATTTATTTCTTATTAATAAGAAATCATTCTTCCCGAAGAAGTTGTAGAAAATACTAAACTCACTTTTCTGTGGGATCTTGTTTATATGGAATATCAGGTGCCAGATTGGTTGGGTTAAGATAAGCTGTTTGTATTTGGTCAAAAATAAATGCCCCACTACCAAATCCAGCTACCACTAAACCATTCACAAGTCCTTTGTTATCTGGCATCCACTAAAAATGCATTTTAATTACACATAAAACTATCAAACTAATTTTTAGAATGCAATTATGTAACACTTAAAGATGATTTTATTCCTTTACATTTTATATTAAAAATAACTAGAATCTAGCAATGATAGGGTAAAGGACAGTCCTATTTTTTCACTCTTATTACAGTTGTTGGTCCTAAAAAGACTGCTAGCAATATTATGGCTCATAATGCTACTGATATTAGCAATAGGTGGTGGTGGTGGTAGTGTTGATGGTGGTGGAGTTGACGGTGATGGTTGTAGTTGTGGTTTTTCTGGTGCTAGTGTTGTCATTACTGCTCTAATGTTGGTGGCTGTGGTTGTACAATGAAGTGGTACTGGTCATCAAAGTTTGATATTATATACCATAGAAATAGGTGGTAGCATTGTTGTTGGTGCGGATCATTGCATTGGTTCTGTTTTCTCACTGGTGATAGTGCTGCTGTAAGTAGTAATATTAGTGGTAACTACTGAGGAAAGATGCTTTTGTTTTTTTTTGGAATGGTTATTGCTGATGTTTGGATGATGTCATGATGGTCTTTTTTTAGTAATGTAGTGATAATGAGTTAGGTGGGTTACAGCCAGAGATGGGAATGTTCATACTGTTAGGGCATAATGGTTGATATTTCTAATGGTGGCAGTTAGAGAGATCGAGTTCGACAATGCAGTAGGTATTGATAGTGATAGTAATAGATTAACTGCTCAATGTGGTAGATGGTGATGGTCATAGTGGTACACTAGAGAAAGAGTGCTCGTAATTTCAGAAAGTGGCAAAAGTTCATTTATAATATAGTCCCATTGCATGCAGATGACAGCTTTGTTGATGAAATGTAGGTATACCAAGAATTATCTTAGCAGAGGCAGCAACAGGATAAAGTAACTTTTAAGCTTAAAAACATTACATAACTACAGTATGGTAAAACATGGACACATCTATTAAATGAATGATTCTAAATGCACCTACCCTCATGGCACAGGCTAGCGGTGGTGCATAAGCAATACCAACTCCTAATCCAAACATCAAACCATATGTTATCACTGTCAGAGTAAAAGACACATTCACAGCAATACCAGTTAACAAAACTCCTAAGCTATAAAATAAGCAATTGATGTCTGTAATAATTTGATTGTAAAAGATGAAATGTGCTTATGGTAAAAGAAAAAATATACCATTCACCAGTCATTTTCTTGTTCAGTATTATTATTAATACTGATCAATAAATGATTTCTAATTTCCTCCAAATCTATTATTTACTTGACCATTTTTGAACTGAGACTAGAGCATTAAAAATGTACTATTAAGGAAACATAATAAAATTAATGAAATAAAAACATACTGTTACAATTGCTATTTCTCCAATGTGCTTTCTGTTCCTCATAGTATACTTACATGTACCTTTATCAATGAACTACAAAATATGAACACTCACCTCATAAGCCATCCACCTATCAGTGTTGTTAATCGAGGGCCAACTTTTTTATCAATAAAACCACCAACAATTACTGAAAGTCCAAGTCCACAATGTGCCGAAGCAAACACCCAAACTGTTTCACTATATCGCAATTCGGATGGTTTACTGTACTTCCTGATGTATGATGTGAGATATGGTGTCATATTACCTTTAAAAAAAACAGAAATGTAGTCAAAAATGCAGTAAAAAATTAGAAACAGTTTCCTTAAGCCAATTGTTTTTTGTTGTTTTTGACATGGCAATTATTTTGGATTTAATTTTAAGATGGCTGCCACATTTTCCACTATATGCTTTCATCTCAGCAAACACTTTAATCTAATAAAAGTTTCAAATAATATGCTTTCACATGGCAGCCATTTTGAATACCACTAGTTTCTTCAGTTCAAATTTTCAAATCTTGCAAACCTTTTGATCCAAATTTCGTTTAAAGCTGTCCAGTACTTTCTAAAGAATACGCATTTGCAATGGATTAAATATGACCACCAACCTTCAAAATAAAAGAAATTCCCTTCCAGGTCTATATGCACTTTTTTTTACAAAATTTTCGTTTAAATCTGGCCAGCCCTTTGTGAGAAAAGCTTCAGATAAAAAATTCTTTATGGCACATCCGAGTGTTTTGTACAAGCAAACTTACAGGTATGTGGCCAAGGAGGCGCTGCATACCAACCTTACCAAAAGTGTAAAGAGTTCCTAGTGTGAAATGCACCAGTATTCCACCTAAAACTGCCAGCCATCCTCGCCATGCAATCATTTCATGCCAAATTTTCTGCTGTAACTTATATCACGGCTACTTTCTCGTCAATACGGATTAACTGTCATGAGACCGGTTGCTTGCTATCTGTAGTAACCCGGAAATCAATCCCATTGAGCAACCCGGAAGTGCCAGGTAATAAATAGCATGTGACAAGTCTGACAAGATAATACAACATTTGCTGCTCTTTTCATCTACATATACATAAAGTTACTTTTATTGAGCATACTTTATATTACGATAGAATCACTTTAAAATTAGTCATTTTCCAACCGCATTTTGATAGGGGTAGGGAAGCAAATTATTTTGTGTTTTATAACTGAACGTTTTTTACACTCAAACTAGTAAAAAGGTATATAATTTTTTTTGGTTATCGTTTTAAGTTAAATGTAGAAATATAGTAATTTCGATATATTAATTAATTAAATTTTCTGATATTCAGTATAAGTGTTGCGCTGTTGTGTTTTAATCCAATTTATTACGTAAAGATCAAAAATATTCAAAAATGACTGTGTCACTCAGGCTGATAAAAAATATGTCAACATTTTTTTTTCCACTAAAACGTTAAAATAACACACGATTTTCAGGGAGTCACGGGACATGGATAACTTTATTAACTTCATTTGTCAAAACATCATGATAGTGTACCTGGCATCTTTCGTTTCAAACACTGGAAATCGAAATTATATGTTACTCAACAAAGGTTGTGAGCATTAGCGTTATTCTGCAAATTTAAGCTAGCAGGACTCAATTACCATTCCTTTCCGATTAATAAATTGGGATCCGTCGAACATTATAAAAAGAAATCTTTATAGTGAATATGTTTTAGAGAATAACAACAAGACTATTAAAAAATATTTTGAACTGAATCGGGTCGTCGGTCCGTCTGTTTGTTCTCTCAGAACCATGATGCTCTTCACACGTCTCCCTGAATGCTCTTCTCTTTATTTCACTATTTAATGTCGCAGGTGTTGGATCTCATATCACCGAGAAAAAGCAGATTTCTAGTTTACTTTTCTAATACTAAAGTTAAAACGGCATAACAACCCTTCTACATTTGCGGGAAACTTCGAATTCTCTTATGATAGTTTTTTTTTTGTAAATAAATGTGTTTTCAAAACCCTGTATCAATATCTACCCGGGTTGAATGCGACAAAGCGTCACCTATTTACCGTTTTACCAAAAATCCTTAACTGTTTACAAATCACAAAAATGTTATCACTTTTCATTTTAAACATGTTTTATGTTTTAAAATCATATACACATCCAATACAAACAAGAAAGGGAAAAAAATTCTAACTCATCTGCACGGCATTCGACAAGACTCGTCCGTTTATATTATGTATATGAAACATAGTCGAATCTCGCCGGTGTACGCTTATGTGACCATATTACCAAAGTTTTGAAGGAACCCCTAAACAAAAAAGACTGTTACTTTGCTTGTTCTACATCCAAACAAAAGAACACCAGGTGGATCACAATAGCTCTGATTTCGGACGGACATTCAGCCTAAGGTATAAAGAAAACATTTTTTAACAAAAAAATCATCATTAGAAAATTAAAATTTCCACCAATTCAAAATGGTTAGTGAGTCATTTCACTTTAGTATTAAAAAAATAAATTAGATATGTTATTTCTCGCTGTGTGATATGGGATCCAACATCTGCGACATTCAGTAAATAGTGAAACAAACTTTAGCTAATTTCACCTCTATGTCTAAAGGTAGGTTTAGAATATCGAGGGACAGTCATGAACGGTGCTTTTGATTTGCAGCTGACATGTTACTAGACATCACGCACAGCGGGAATTTGTATTTACGCGTTTAGCGTTAAACATGCAGCATTTAACACAATGGATCATCTATCGGTTATAAAGTTATTTACTGAAACATACTATAAACAATACTAATAATAAATATTCGATATTTAGATAATTAGCCATTCTATCAAGTCTTTCTTCCTAGGGGCACCCGTTGCTTGGATTGAGGAGCCCGACGTTCCAGCGGCGTGTACCTTAATTGTTCGTTTGGAGAGTGAAGTGACGCAACCGCTTTTTGAAATTTCCTTTTTGGACTAGAGTATTCGGACCTGTATAGGACGTTTAAAATTTAGAGCTTTTATACAATTATCATAGTATGAACCAACGATCCCTTCGGATAATGAGCTTTTGGACCAGGGAACAATTTGACTTTTTTATGTGTTTCATGTTGTTTTATATCATTAAGTAAAAACACGCGTAATAAAATACAAGCTGGTCTGACTGAGTGCTTGTTGTGGTCAGGGTAATTTCGCAGAAAGTCAATGCAAGCGAGTCGAAACAAAAATTGTCACTCAGTTTTCTTTCTTCCTTTGCCGACATTTTATAAACAGACCGAAAGAATCTAAATAGCAGTGTTATAGGGTGCCAGTGGCGGATTTACGGGCGGGCGTGGAAGGCGCACGCCCCCCCTTCCCAAGAATTAATTCTGAACAGTAAATTGCA